>QANZ01017771.1:33227-64395 GCA_003254925.1 Chamaecrista fasciculata
TAAACGCATAAGAGAAGACTTTTTGGGAGATTTTTGACATTTTAACTAACATTTGCCGTTAAATACTAACAGAAAAAAACCTCAGGGTACCAAATCGCTAACGGAGCAAACCACGGGGTACCACAATGCAAAAATTTTTCTTTCATGGTACCAAAGGGGAACCGCCCCTAACCACAGGGTACCAAATTGCAATTTACCCTATATATTATCATCCATTTTATCATTTATTTTTAATTTAGTTAAATATTAATAATAAATTTTACGTGGTTATTGATATATAATGTAAAATTGATAAAAAAAATAAACTCAAATCCTAATAATTTATATTAAAAAATATAATGAAATATGTCATTAGTTTATTGAAAGAAGTTAGTACTCAAAAGATGAAGTAGATCAAAATATGAAAAATCTTGTGAGACGTAAATAAATACTTGTTGTTCTTAAATTAATATTTTCTTTTGTGATTGAATTTGTACTAAATTAATACTTGTTGGTCCTTAAATTCATACTGAACCTTTATCTGTTGGTCCGTAAATTTGATTCAGTGACCAAATCATTGAC
The DNA here is from genome assembly GCA_003254925.1 of Chamaecrista fasciculata. NCBI lineage: Eukaryota > Viridiplantae > Streptophyta > Magnoliopsida > Fabales > Fabaceae > Chamaecrista > Chamaecrista fasciculata. The sequence goes on from QANZ01017771.1 coordinate 33,789, forward strand.
AATTGCAATAATTCAGAGACCGAAGTCAATAAAGAATGAATAAGAGAGAGAGAGAGAGAGAGAGAGAGAGAGAGAGAGAGAGAGAGATGAAGCCAATAAAACATGATTAGGTATGCTTGGATTGGGGATTAAGGAAGAGGAGAAGAAATTAATTTTTAATCCCTCATTCTCCCCCTTTCAATTTCACAAATTTTAAATAGTTCAAATTAAAATATTTTAGAAGAAAAGTTACTTCATAAATTAAAGGAGAATAGAAAAGGAGATTAATCTTCCCTCCCTTTCGCTCCCTTTAATTTCCCTTCTAATCTCTTTCACTCGTTCCTCCTCCAATTATCCAAATAAACCCTCAATTAACTATAAAAAACTATAGGGAAGCTTAATTACCTGAGAAGGAGAGCCAATAAGAAAGTGATGACAGGAAGGCAGTTAGAAGTAGCAGCAGCCAAAGTGGCCGATGTGTAAACCAGTCCAACACCACTTATGTCCAAGCTCAACGTTATCCTGTATGCAATTATTTTTTTTTATTTTTTTCATTCATTGATAATTAACCACATATCCATCAATTCAATCATATATTATATTGCAAGCAAATTCAATTAAAATTTCACATCATAATAAATTCAATCAGAATTAATATATAGCACGTATATATGAATCATATATATACCCTATACGTACCCGCACAAGGAAAGAAGGAATATCTTGCAGAAGGTGACCAATGTCAAAGGTGGAACATTTTTCCTACAACCAGGTCATCATAATTTCAAAAATCATTAGTTATACTTATATAGCAAAAGTTATATATAAGTATGTGAGAGAGAAAACCTATTTTTAGTTCTTAAGTTTGTTCTAAAATTATGATTTAGTCCCTAGATATATGTTGGAAATATATTTTTGGTCAAAGTAGTGCACTTTTGATCCCATAACTTATGCTTATGTCTCAATTTCCCATAACTTTTTTTGTTGCACTTTTAGTCCCATATCTTGTGCTCAAGTTACAATTTTGGTCTATATATCATTTTTTGTCTCATATCTTTTGATCAGTTTGCAGAATTGATCTCATATTTTTGCAAAAAGTTTCACCGTCAGTCCCACCTGACCCAAAGATACGTAACCAATTCTATACCTGACCCAAACATATCATACCAATTCTGCAACCGGACCAAAATATGAGACTAGTTCTGCAATTTGACCCAAAGATATGTAACCAAAAGTGCAACACGGGACCAAATCTGCAACATGAACAAAAGATATAGGGCCAAAGTGCAACAAAAAAAATTATGGGACCAAATTGAAATATGAACAAAAATTATGAAATCAAAAGTTCACTTTGACCTAAATTTTTTAATCCTTGATTTTCTTACAAATATAAACTATTTAATTCTTACGTTTTATTGAATAGTTGATGTTTGTGAAAAAAATAAACAAAAATGAAAAAGTGTATAATTTCTTATATCTAGAGACTAAATCATAGTTTTGTGATAAATTTAGAGATTAAAAAATAGATTTTCTCTATATATGATCTAATAATGAAGAAATTAACAAAATCACAGAAACAAATTAAGGAGTGAGTAATTATTAGTTGATTACCAATGGAAGAAGAAAGCGAAAGGGATGAGGAAGATGGTAGCAGCAGCCTGACGATAGAAGATGAAGATGAAGGAGTTGAAGCCATGGTCGAAAGCAGCTTTAGAGAGTATAAACATGCCTGCGTATATGCCTTCAATTATTATCACTATCAATACCGAACTACTTATAATTGCTTTCATGCTTGCTGATTAATTTCAATCAACAATAATATAATATAATATTATCATCAACACTACATGTGTGTTTCTATGATCCTAGCTAGTTTGTTAACCTCTATATATATATATGGCTAAATGGCTAAATTGTAAGAGATGACCATCAACTTAAAAGGTTAAGCATTAAAAAAATGGCAACGGATCCTCTGCGGGCCACCACGTGGGCGAGTCTGCACACGTGGCGCCACATGGCAGCTTGCCATTGGTTCCTATCGCACCGCACATCGTGTGGTACAACAAAGGATCCACCGCCTAAAAGAAGCATTAATTATGTTTTAAAAAGTGTAAAAATGACATAATAAATACATTTACAATAAAAGACTCTCATTATTTTTTTTAAAAGACAATATTGCCCTTTTGAAATATATTTTTTATTTATATAAAAACAATAAATTAAAAGATATAAAGAATATTTATATTCGTAAACCCTAAACCCTAACCTTAAATTCTAAATCCTAAATCCTAAAATCCTAAACCCTAAACCTTAAACTCTAACTCTAAATTCTAAATTTTAAACCCTAAAATCCCAAAATCCTAAACCTAAATCATAACCATGAACCTTAAACCCTGAACCCCAAACCTCAAACCCTAAACCCTAAACTCTTCAAAAGGGTAACATTGTCTTTAGATAAAAAAAACAATCAAATTATTTAATGCAAATCGTTGACTACTTTTACAATTTTCAATATACATTTAATGCCCCTTAACATGTACCATTAGGGCACATAATAGATAATCCCTTAAAAAAAGGTCAAAGGTTCATTTTGATCCTAAATATAAACCTTAATGTTCATTTTGGTCCATTATGTTTCAAAATGTTCAAATTGATCCTAAATGTTAAATAAATGATTCATTTTGTTGACGTCATTTACTGACGGCCCCAAAACTAGGCAAATTAGATAGTTCTATTTAGTAAGATCTTAATTGTTATTTCTATCTATAATTCTAAGTTTTGATTGAATTGGTTGGTTATAGATTAGAAAATTGATAAATATAACTACACACAAGGCTGTCAGTTAAATACTTAAATTAGAGAAATTTCTAAATCGACCCATTAACAATTCAGTCAAAATTAAAATGGTAAAATCCAACCATAGGGAATTAATTTGACAATTTTATTTTGTTTCTGAAAACAAAAAAAAAAGGAAGAAGAAGGAGAAATGATGGAACAATATATAGTGAATATAAGAAAATATATATAGCAAAAGAATAATAAACGGAAGAAAAGTTGAGAATATGGGATGATGCTTAGCTTGGAGAATAGTGAATATAATATATGTTTTCAACAAAAGGAAAATACTTCACCAACAAGTGTTTGATACAGTGGTAGGCGAGTTGCACCCTAGGTTGAGGGACTCGGGTTCAAGCCCTGAAGTCAACATTTGTTGGGAGGGTTTTAACTGTTCGCTTCCCACCCGAATGAGATTAGTCTTTGCCTAGATCCTAACACGGATAGGTGGGGGACACCCATGATATGTACCAAAAAAAAAAAGGAAAACACTTCTAGCTTTTGGAGTGTAGACGTAATTAACAGCATTTTTTTTTTTGCCTGAATTAACAGCATGTTAATTAAGAAGATACTAACTCCTACAATTTAAACTAATTCAATGCATAATTTTTTTATGAATATATATGCCAATTAATATTATATTTTTACTATAAGCTTCATCAAAAAATCAAGGTAAATAGTAATTTCCTTAATAAAATAAAGGCACGAGACAGCTCATTAGATTTATAGAAAAATTTGTTGAAAATAATATAATTTCTCTTAATTTTCTTAAAGTATGTCTTCTTCAAGCTTTTTTTTATAACACGGAAAAATCACATAAGGCGAGTAGTACTTAAATCAGTGTATTCTTTATTTATATCTAATATTATATGGCTCCACCCCTTTCTGGTCCTCCATATTTAAAATTATAGTCTATGAAATTAAAAATAATAGAAAATTTACTATTTAGTCTCTCTTTCTTTTATAAGTTAACAATTTAGTCCCTTATTTATTTTACATACATATTTGCGTGCTCTAACATAATATATTCACACACGCTTTAAACCCTCGGGGTTTGATTAATTCTCTAATATATAGTATATTTTTTTTATGGATTCTAGGAGGCGTTTGGTACACGGATTGGAAAAATAGTCCTGGGATTATGAGTTCCGGACTAGAATAATCCCGCGTTTGGTATGCGGATTGGAAAATTAGTCCCGGGGATATTGTATTCCCAGGAATAGCATAATTTCCTAAAATAGTTAGTTTTTAATCCCACCCTAGGGGGTGGGATTAGTCTAATCCCATGACATGGGATTATTTTTTTCATCCAAAATGACTTTATTAACCCTAATTAATTTCCCCTAATTAATTATTTCTCTACAAACCCTTGTCACTTTTTATCTTTGTCATTCTACAACTCTCTGCCGCCTTGAAGTGAAGAAGAAATTTTAATTATGATATAATTATTTCTTTATGATATAGTATTTTCTTCATGAATTATTTTGAACAATTTCTACATTTGATAAACTATTAATTGAGAATAAAAAGTTAAGGGCATATTTGTAAAAATATTAAACATTCCCAGGAATATCAAAGTTGAACCAAACACAAAATTGTAACATTCCTGAGAATATTGCAAAATAATCCTAGAATTATTTTAACTCATCCAAACAGATATTCTTATAATCCTAGGAATCACATTCCTGGGAATATGATTCCCGAAAATGAAAAAATAATCCGTGTACCAAACGCCTCCTAATTCTTACATCTTCCATTAATGTTCACATCTCTAGGAAACTTATGATGTGTGTAAATAACAAAATTTCTATCAATGAAAAAGTAAGAGGGTGAAATCATTTTGAAATTCATATGATTTTCTTTACTTATCTGTCTATCAAATTCTATCAGAATTTTATAACAAAAAATATGAAATTGTAATTCAACTCAGTTTAACCAATAAGCATTTTAATGTTTGATTGATTCAATAAGCAGTATGATTACTTTATGTATTGGTGGTAGCAACTAGCAAGGAATGCTCCAGATTTGACTGTGTGAGAAGCTCCTCCTCACTAAGTGGCTTTCGCTTTACTCGTACGTTCCCACTGTTGCTATTGCTTTTGCTAGGCCTTTGGCCTTGCGTTTTAACTATTCTGTTCCAACAAAAAAAAAATATCTAATAATTTCGTCATTAAAAATTATTGAGTTGATAATTTGATCTCTAAAATATTGAAATAAAAAATAAATTAGTTTTGGTTCTTGAAAAATTACCGAGCTAATAACTCGATTTTCGAAAGATTGAAATACACAGTTTAGTCCCTGAAAGATAAAAAACAATATACTTATAAGTTATAAGTCTTTTTCATAGACTAAATAGTATATTGTTTTAAATTTTTAATCTTTTAAGAACTAAAGAGTATATTATTTTAATCTTTTATGAATTAAATTATATATTATAATCTTTTAAGAATTGAGTTGTCAATAACTCGATGATTTTTAAGTGCTATAAGTTGTTAGTTTACTAAAAAAAAATCTTGGTTTGTTTCCTTCTTTTCGTTGGATGATTATTAATTTAAGGTTAAATACTTAAATTGGCCCTCATATTATAGGACTAATTTTATTTTATTCTTGAAATTATTTTTTATTTTATTTTTCTCTTCAAACTTTTTTTATTTTACCGTTGGTCCAAAACATGATTATGGGTGTGTTTGGATTAGAAGTAGGTAATGAAATGGTAATGAGAAAATTATGTAATGAAAATGTAATGAAAATGGTGTTTGGATTAGTTTGAGATGTAATGAAAAAAATAGGATGTGAAATTATGAAAAAGGGTATGTAATGATTGTGGTTGGTTGAAATAAATATATGGGTTTTTTTAAATTGTATAGGAGTAGAATTGATAATTGATAATGGAAATAGATAGAAATAAAAAAAATAATATTTTGACTTTTTGGTTGTGGTGGTTATGAAATGAAATGGTAATGAAATTGTCTCGGAATTTGTGCTAGATGTGAATATTTGTAATGAAGGTTGGAGTAGTATTATGTAATGAAATGAAAGGACCAAAATGTAAATAACATGAAAATTTTTAAAAACCTACAATTTGGTCTATGATTTTATATAAATTGAACGAATTGGTCCTTAAGAAAGTGAAATATATCTCTTGACCCGTAAAAAATTGCATTCATCAACGATTGGGTTTCTATATTGCAAAGTTTCCTCCAAAAAATAAATTGAAGGACCAAAATGTTATCCACGAAAAAAAATGTGGGACCAAAAGTTATATATTAATGAAAACGCTTTGTCTTTGCGGGTAAAATTTGGCCGTTGATCTTCATGCACATCCCACCATCCACACTCTTCCTTCCACTATCTCGTATACCGTCTCATATTCCACAAACCCTAACCCTAGCCGCTCTCTTCTTCCCCAAATCCTCTCCTACCGTCTCATATTCCGGAAATTAGTCGGAGGGGAGAAGGAATAACCGAACGGACGCTACTACAAGGAGAGAAGGAGGAGACAAGGAGGAGACAAGGAGGAGAGCAATGTTAGGAACTTCATCATCTGTCGTTTTGGGGGTGTGTTTTAACGGAAATTACGAAAATGCCACTGAGTTTTTGAAATTACCATTTACCCATTCGGTGCTTTTTTTATTATTATTGTAGTATAGGTAATTATAGATATTTGAGTAGGGGTATATTAGTATTTGGATATGAAATATGTAATGAAATGAGTTTGTAATGAAATGATATTTTTGTAATGACTTTATAATTGCAAAACAAACACCCATATAACACTATAGATGAAGTTATGTAATGAAAATGGAAATAATAAAAAGATAATGAAAAAGTATTGTTCACCCAAACGGGCCCTATGTCTAGTTTCTATCATTACATCTATCCTGGATAGTAGAGATAGATGATTTCTCTCACATACATAGCATATAGAAAAAGCAAAATGATTTTTTTTAATCACAAACTAGAGATAAATATAAAAATAACGAATTTTTCTTTCTAAGAATGACCATTTTCTTTTCTCTCTCAACTTACATATTAGAAGATGTATGATATAAAAAACATCTAGGATTCAGATAAGTTAGATTAACGACACAAACCAAAAAAATTATATTTTTGACCAAAGGTAGAACAAAAAAAGTTTAAAAACCAAAATGGAACAAAAAATAATTTTAACATCAAAACAACATTAACCTTATACTATGAGGGCTAATTTAAATATTTAACCTTACTTTAATATGGACATTCATAATGTTGATGGGATCTGCACAGCTGCACTGATAGACTTATTATTCTAAATTGTGGAGTAAGTTTTAGAGAGTAGGTATTTATTCGAATGCTTTATTTAAAAGGGTGCAATTGGCAATAAACAATTTATATAGTTTTTCATCTGAATCTGATTATATATAATTTTGGTAATCTGGCTCTAATGAAATGATATGAAAAAGCGCTATATTATTTGGAATCCAACACCAAAAGAAAAACTCATTAAAAAAAATTATCTTAATATATAGCCACGCTGTACGTTTACCAAAGATTAGTAAGAATCTAGAAATAAAAATTGAATAAAGTAAAAAGTTCATAATTGAATGCACAAATTAAATAACATTTTTGACCACTTTGGAACATAATCATAGAATTCTCTTGTCTCCATTGGTCGAGACAATAGTAGATGCATCATGTAAACAACGTGCGTTATATCATTTAACCAACTTGTCATACACTAAATTATAAATTTATAATATTGTTAAATTTCAAAGACATAAAAGATTGTATAAAATATCTGGACAGCACAAAAATTCATAAACGCTATCTGATACGTGAATGAGCATAATAAGATTTATTTTATATCTTTTTATTATATATATTATATATGATATCCTTAAATCAATGATATATGTAACATTTTTGTTAATGTGTTAGTTTAAAGAATCAACATCATGACGCCTCCTCTTGGGATGGTGTATGGGAGAGTGTTCGTTCTGATTGAAGTTAATTCAATGATGTTTTATTTGTCTTTTTGTAATTTTTTTAACCCATAAATATATTTGAGACTCTAAAAACTAACAACCAAAATAATGATAAGAGAGAGTTAAGTTTTATGAGTTGAAATATAATCAATATAAAATAATCTTATCTCACTATGAGAATGCAAGATTTTCACCTATTGCACGGAAATAAAAATATAAAGAAGTATAAAAATGTTTTATTTCTAGGATGAAAAATGTAAAATTTGCAAAAAAAAATGTTTCTCAATCTATGTATTAAACTTAAAATCTTACTTAAGGATACCAAATCACTTATCATTTAAATTAGCCCTAGTTATTTAAAGTGTTTGATGATTAAGATATTAAATTCGAAAAGAAAATAAATAATAAACAATGTTGTGTTTTTTTTTTCTTTTAATTCTTTAGGGTAACACTTCAAATCTGGAGGAATATTGTTTTGCCAAATCTTCTTTATTCTAAAAAAATGTTCTCAGACCATCGAGAAAAGCTTCCTCTTTTGGTAAATTCCGAGATACTCAACTACTCATTCCCAAAATAAACACGATCATCCACTATCAATATCTGTTTTATATTAAAATTTTAGAATTTTCTAGTAGTTTATGACTTTATTCCTCTAAAATTATATGATATAAAATTATGACACATATATAATAATAATAATAATAATAATAATAATAATAATAATAATAATAATAACTTCACTTTTTAAAAAAGAGTAGTGAGAATTGGAAAATTATTAAAGAATTAATTAATTTTTCACTACTTTTAATTTTATTTATTAAATATATATTTACATGTCTTTTATACAGTATGAATTTTAAAATCTTCTGTTAATTAGTTTCTCAAATCTCCGGTAACATGGATTCTATAAATATTTTTAAATTTTATAAGAGTAAAAATTAAAAAAAAAAATTGATTGTTGAAAAATTTGTTGAAATTTATATTGATGAAATTCAGTTAAAAATGGTACACTTTGATATCTTCATAAATGATTGTGAAAATGATCTTCCAAATAATTTTTACATTTAAAAAATATTTTTATATTCAAGAAATATATATGTTATAATTATAATTATCTAAATAAATTTATTTAAATAGAATTTTTATAATAAATAGTATAAATAGAATATATTTTAAAATAAATCCAGCCCAACTTAGTGACTCGGATGGGTTCAGCGCAACCCATCTCAAGTTATTAAATTGAGTTGAGTTGGGTTTTGAGTTGTGTATAAAATTAAGAATGATTATGGGAATATATGAATAAGATATCTTATATTATATGGCTCCACCCCTTTCTGGTTGTCTATGTTTAAAACTATAGTCTATGAAATTAAAAATAAGAGAAAATTTACTATTTGGTCTCTCTTTCTTTACTAAGTTAACAATTTAGTCCCTTATTTATTTCACATAATGGGCACGCAAAGCAACTAGTTATGATATATGAATTCAAATCTAGACATAAGTGGGTATTAAATTAATTTTTATAACTAGACTTGTCGAATAGTCTAATAAATTATTATTGATACAATAATCTAAACATCACTTTTTTCATCACTCGCCCGCCCAGTAACACGATGCGCAGTCCCACGATTGCCTCTTGCTTCGCAAATTTCGGTCTCCACCATTTTCGCTGGTGGAGATCGTGTTTGACTACATGGTGCGCCCCATGCGCTGGCCACCACTCTCACCCTGCTCTATAAATAGGGCTCAACCCCACAGACAAAGGTTAGCGACTTCTCACTTTCAGAATTCTCTTACTCTCACATCTCTCATATTCTAACTTGAGCGTCAGAGTATTCTTCGCAGGGCCCCCCTGTGAAGCTCTTGCAGGTACTTGGACACTCGAACTTGCTCTTGCAGCCCACACTTGTTGAACTAGGTAAGACTGTCCGTTTTCTAATTTATCAATTATTAATATACTTCAATATATATGAAATATTTAACATTTAATCTTTATAATTTAATATTTTATCAACCCATAAAGTTTTAAATTGTTATATTTTTATATATAATAAAAATAAATATTTACAAGTATGAGTAAATACAAATAGAATACTACCATACCCAAACTTAAACCCAGATTCACAAAATTAAATTTACGAATTCTCATTCAATATAAATATTGGCAAAACACCCTTTCATGCCCCTAACGTTTGCAGTGATTTTCAGTTATGCCCCTAACGTTTTATTTTGTTCAGGCATGCCCTCAATGTGCAACCAACGTTTCAATTATGCCCTCAATTTTGACTCAATGCACATGTGGCAATTTTTTTTGCTTATGTGTCATTTTTTTTGTCTAACTTGATTACGTGGCATCATGACTGGGCATTCTTATTTTTTTTTCCACCTTGGCATGATGACTGGATTTACATTTTTGAACATAAAAATTGAGTAAACTAGCAAATCAGTCCCAAATTCTCAAAATAAAATTGTAAAGTGTCCCAAAACACTTCCAAACATTTCAATTTAGTCCTTAAAAGTATTAAAAACCCTAAAACCTAAACTCTAAACCTTAAAACTATAAACCATAAACCCTAAACTCTAAAATTCTAAACCCTAAAACCCTAAACCCTAAAAAATCTAATTTGAGCAATTAGGTCCTCACCCATTCTTATTCCATTATTCTCAATTCCCCCTCTTTTCATCATCTTCATTTATTTTAGATACAAATTCTCAAAATAAAATTGTAAAGTGTCCCAAAACTCTTCCAAACATTTCAATTTAGTCCTTAAAAATATTAAAAACCCTAAATCCTAAAATCCTAAACCCTAAACCCCAAACTCTAATTGAGCATACGCTTGAAAAGGGAATGTTCGACGGAAATGTATACGAATTCGGGTCAACCTCTGATTTGAGCATACGCTGATACACAAGCAGGGACGAAATTGGGGAAGTAGTCAAGAAATGGCCTCGAATGATGGTGTTCCACATGATTTGGTTGGGATGTTCGACGGAATCGAAGAGGGAGAGAGCGTAATCGAGGTCGCCGGAAGGGGAGACGGAGCAGAAGTGGATGAGCTTGCTCTGGAGGAAGACAAAATTGAACACTGAATCGAACCAATTTTCTTCAATCGAACACGAAATTGAGATTACTTCTTCGATTGGGTTCGGAAATGAAAGGAAATCGAAGTTAATTACAATTTACGAATTGAATTGGCATTTGGGATGAAGACGAAGATGAAGATGCATATATATAGGTAGGAGGTAGGTAGATACTGATAGCATAATTGATATGATATCCAAGAGAAGAACAAGACAAAGATGCATATATATATATATATAGATAGGAGGTAGGTAGATACTGATAGCATAATTTTCAAAGATGAAGACGAAGACAAAATTGAAGAAACTGAAGAAGACGAAGACGAAGAAGATGAAGATATTAAAAAAAATTAGGGATTTATGTTAAATTGAGAGGAAGAAGGTGAAGATTTAGGGTTTAGGGTTAGGGTTTGGGTTTGAGTTTTAGGTGGTAGGGTTTTTAATATTTTTAAGGACTAAATAGGAATGTTTGGAAGAGTTTTGGGACACTTTAAAATTTTATTTTGAGGATTTGAGACTAAAATGAATGAAGATGATAAAAAGAGGGGAATTGAGAATAATGAGATAAGAATGGGTGAGGGACCTAATTGCTCAAATTATATTTTTTAGGGTTTAGGGTTTTAAGGTTTAGAATTTTAGAGTTTAGGGTTTATGGTTTATAGTTTTAAGGTTTAGAGTTTAGGTTTTAGGGTTTTTAATACTTTTAAGGACTAAATTGAAATGTTTGGAAGTGTTTTGGGACACTTTACAATTTTATTTTGAGAATTTGGGACTAAAATGAATGAAGATGATGAAAAATGTAAATCCAGGGACTGATTTGCTAGTTTACTCAATTTTTATGTTCAAAAATGTAAATCCAGTCATCATGCCAAGGTGGAAAAAAAAAATAAGAATGCCCAGTCATGATGCCACGTAATCAAGTTAGACAAAAAAAATGACACATAAGCAAAAAAAAATTGCCACATGTGCATTGAGTCAAAATTGAGGGCATAATTGAAACGTTGGTTGCACATTGAGGGCATGCCTGAACAAAATGAAACGTTAAGAGTATAACTGAAAATGACTGTAAACGTTAGGGGCATGAAAGAGTGTTTTGCCTATAAATATTTTGATCATGCATGATAGGTGTGTAGACTCTTTTGAGTTTTGATCATGCATAATACTCCTAACTTAAGCCAATGAATCAATTCAGTTTGATTCTTTGGATCCTCATATATAGACTTAGACCAGTTTGTGATGGACTCTGTGCTCCTTTAAAATTGTCCAAAGTTGGCATAAGAGAGGGCCGAGCCCATGAGAAGGATGGCCGAGTCTATGCTGGTTTAGTTTATTTATTTATAAGTAAATTATGGATTTGATTCTTGAAATGTCAGTTAATAATTTATTCTTTAAAACATTAAAATATACATTTAATCTCTGAAAAATTAAAATAGTATACTTTTTAATTTTTAAAAAATTAAAATAATATACTATTTAGTCTTTAAAAATGACTAATTAATATATTATTTTAATCTTTTAAAGACTAAACTATATATTTCAATTTTTTAAAAATTGAGTTGTCATACTAATTTTTCAAAGAATTATTTGCTTACTTTTTATTTAGAATTATGCAAGTTAAGGACCACATCACTCGCCTAGTTTTTATCTGAGTGTCTTTTATTTTTTTTAGTAAAACGTCAGTATAACTTTAAATAATAAAATATATTATATCAATTCTAAACTATGTCTATACTTAAATTTTCTATTGCAATTCAAAATAAAATTATTACTTAATTTTTTTTTTTTGATTTTGTAACACAAAGTGGCCTAAAGGCCAAAATAGAAAACAACTAAAAAATTAAAAACTTATAGGTAAAATATAGCTCATAGCATCATTAAACAAGATTAACCCTACACTTTTCGGAGGACTAGACCAAAAGACAAAGTCAGAGATCAACTTCAAACCGATGCTCATAATACAATCAACTAACCTGTTTCCTTCACGAAAGGTATGAGCGACCTTCACCATCCAATCTTTCTGTAACCACGAGAGGATCATTTTGAGAATACCACCACCATGTCCCACATTCAGGTTACCCCTATTATTGTTGATTAGATTTACAGTACCAAGAAAATTCGACTCAACCTCCAAAAGTCTAAACCCCAAGTTCCAAGCCAATCTCAAACCCTCACAAATACCCCAAAGTCCAGCTTCCAACACATTACCTAGGTTTCTCGCAAAGCCTCCCATCCAATGTCCATCAGAATCTCTAAAGATACCATCACAAGCCGCCATGCACTACCCTTTGCAAACAACTTCGTTACATTAGTGTTCAATTTAATCCAGGTCAACGGAGGAGGGCTCCAAACAACACATAGATCAGATCTGCTCGATCCTGAAGGTAAAGATCCAAACTTAAGCGCCAACGACCTCTTCTTGGAGGATCTCTATCGTCGCTACTTCCGCCAAGTGATCTCAACTGTCCAGTATTGTCACTCCCTCGGCGTGTTTCACCGCGATTTGAAAGTTGAGAATCTCTTACTCGACAAGGATTTGAACATGAAGCTCTCAAATTTCAGGTTATGTGCGACGACTGATGACGTGGAAGCTGACGGGCTGCTTCACGCACTTTGTGGGACCCCTGCTCACATGGTACTCGAGATGCTAGCGAATAAAGGCTATAATGGGACCAAATTTGATGTGTAGTTAAGGTTGATACAATTTTGGGATAAATTTATGTGATGTTGAATTGTTCATCAGTCTAAACACTAAATTTATTGATTAATATATTTGTAAGATCATGTGAATATCTAATATTTGAATAGTTATTGTAAAAAATATTTATATTTTTGTCATGATAAATTTGATTTTCTCATAGACGGTTCTTTACAAAAGTTGCAGCAATTGGTTTTATAGAGCATGAATTTTTTCGGGAATTTTGTACGGGTAGGTTTCCAATTTGGATCCTCTATAATACATGATAGGTGTAGTGTTGAGAAAAAAAGGAATAAGTAGAGAGATAGAAAGTGGGTCCCATTGACACTTTCTCTCTACCTTATTTATTTCTCTCACAGCCCTACACCTCTAAATGAGAAAACTAGCAACCCGGTCCTTAAAATTTGGAGGTGCTGGCTGATAGGTCCTTGAATTTTTGAAATTGTATAAGCCAGTCCTTGAATTTTCAAAATGTCATACTAATAGGTCCCTTCGTCAAATGACTGTTACAAAAAAGCTGACGTGTACATAACGAACGTTGATGTGTCCCGTTATGTGTTGACGTGGCCGTTAGCTGCCATGTCAACACCCGTTATCCTAAAAAAAAAATATGCCATGTCAGTAAAAAACGTCACATCATATTTTCGCCATTGCACTAATAGACCACTGGCCAAAACGCACATTTTGGCCATTGGACAAATACGTCGCTGACCCATTTTTATTCCATTATTCTCAATTCTCCCTCTTTTTCATCCTCTTTATTCATTTTAGTCCCAAATCCTCAAAATAAAATTGTAAAGTATCCAAAAAATCTTCCAAACATTCCAATTTAGTCCTTAAAAATATTAAAAACCCTAAAACCCTAAACCTTGAAACCTTAAAAAAAATTGAGTTGTACAATTAGGTCCCTGGCCCATTCTATGCTTTGGTCCCGTTTTAATTAGATTTTTATGATGTATAAAATGAAATATGAATAGGATATATTATTTGGATACCAACTTAGCATTTAACAGCCTTAGCAACCTTAGCACTTAACAATGACACATCATCACTTAACAGCCAGATGACTAACGGACAACAACAGAGGGACCAAAACATAGACGAAAGTGTACAATTGAGGGACTGAGTTGTAGTTTCCCACAATTTAGGGGCTAAATCGTTGACTCAGTAACAATTGAGGGACCAAAAAGTAAGTTTTCTCTAAATATATTATATCAATTACTTAAATTGTCTATTGCAATTCAAAATAAATTAGTATATAATACTTAAATTTTATTAAAACAGTTTTGTAACGTGAACATTTTATTTGTATTTTATTTAAATATCTTAATGTAATAAATATATTTTTAGCAATTCAACATCTTTAAAATATGATTATTCTTATTAAAATATTCTTTCATTGTAATTAGGTGTATAATATGAGTCGAATTTAAATTAATTGAGACAAAAGCGTTGAATACCTGATAGACAACAAAAAAAATTACTATATAAAAAAACTTCTTAAAATTAAGAAAGTAGTAAGATAGTTCTATTTTTTGTACATAAAAAATCATTTTATTAATCTATTAACTAAATTTTTTTATTTTCCATTATTTTTATACTTGATAATTTAAAATAAAAAATTCATATACTGATAATTTAAAATAAAAAATTCATCTTTGAATGATTTTTTTAATTAAAAAAAATTATGAAAAATGAAATCAATACTCAAATTGGTCTTAAATATATATCTTTAAATTCATTTTAGTTTAAAATATTTCAAAAGTTTTATATCAATCATATGTTTTCATAATTGATCACTTTTGGTTCTAAATTACTCGATGTAATCATATATCTCTCATTTCAACTTTGAATACGGTGAGTCTATAGCTACGAATTACTTTTGATGAATATTTTCTCTATTCAGTTGGGTTCGACCACAAATGAGACCAAATTAGATTCTAAAATTATAACAAATGAAGTTGGTTATATCTATCTTATTTTCAGTCTAAATGTGACAAGTTTGGAGCTATTGATTATTCTTAACGAGTCATTTTACGTCTCATTAGAACTGTTAGCAAACAAGATCAAGTCGCCCAAAAGTGGGTTTGAGACCAATTTTTCATAATTGTTCACTTTTCGTCCCAAAATCTTTTAACCACGATTTGACCTCAATTACCAATAATCCCGACTAAACAAAAAAAGGCTTGTGAAGAATAACTAGTCACATTCGGACTTGAAATGAGATATATATATATATATATATAACCAGTTTTACTTGTTTGATCATGAAATGAGTGACTTAATTTTAGGGATCCAATTTGACCCATTTGGTGATGGCTCAAGTTGAACCAAGAAAGTACTTTTCAAAAATAGTTTGTAGCTTTAAACTCGTTGTATTTGAACTTATAACGAGATATATATAACTATATTGAGTAATCTGAAATCTAATATGAATAATTCTGGAAACATTTAGATTAATATGAAATATTTTAGATCAAACTAAATTTCGAGATATACATTTGGGACCAATTTAAGTATTCGACCAAAAAATAAAAATTTAATGAGCCTTTAAGTACTTCTTATAATTAAAAAGAATTCACTTAAGGCAAAGCTATTTTATTCGTCAAGAATAAATAAATAAAGACCAAAGTCTCAAATTGGTCCCCATACAGTAGATTTTAAATTAGTGTATTATCTTTTGATCTATTTCAAATTGGTTCTATATGTTTTCATAGTGTTTTAAACTGGTTCTAAATCTATTTTCGAGATATGACTTGACCTCATTTGCTAATGATCTTAATTGGACAGAGAAAAAACTCTTCAATTGCTAGCATATAGTTTTGAACTCATTGTTTTCAGATATGAAACGAGAGAGATATGATCAACCTCACTGGTTTGACCGTGAAACGAGTTATCCACTTTTGAAACTCGATTTGATCTTATTTGTTGATGGTTTTAAAGATTTTATCAAAAGAAACTCGTAATTTTGGGTTTGTCGCATTTGAGTTTAAAATAAGAGAGATACGACCACATTTAATATCTGAGTAAACTACTAAATTGGTCCCTAGATTATTGGCTCGCTGACTGATTGGTCCCCAGATTAACGAAATTGACAAATAAGTCCCCGAATTTTACAAACGTTACTCAAATTGGTCCTTTCGTGAAATCTCCATTTGCAACCCAACTGACATGGCCGTTAAGTGCTGACGTGGCACGTTAAGTGCCACGTCAGCACTTGAAAAAATGAAAAAAAAAAACAATTGTGCTTGATTTGCCACATAAGCATTAATAATTAAAAAAAAATCCTTCAAAAATCAAATTGGTCCCTGAGTCATATTTTTTTCAGAAAAAAAAATTAATCTTTACTCACCCATTCTTATCCCATTATTTTCAATTCCCCCTCTTTTTCATCATCTTCATTCATTTTACTCCCAAATCCTCAAAATAAAATTGTAAAGTGTCCCTAAACTATTCCAAACATTCTAGTTTAGTCCTTAAAAGTATTAAAAACCCTAAAATCTAAACCATAAACCCTAACCCCTAAAAGCCTAAACCCCAAACCCTAAAATCCTAAATCCTAAACCATAAAATCCTAAACCCTAAACCCTAAAATCATAAACCCTAAAATCCTAAAATTGTAAAGTGTCCCAAAATTCTTTCAAACATTTCAATTTAGTCCTTAAACTCTAAAACCCTAAACCCTAAAACCCTAAACTCTAAAACCCTAAAACCTAAATCCCCAAACCATAAACTCTAAAACCCCAAACCCCAAACCCTAAAATCCCATATCCCAAACTCTAAAACCCTA
The DNA here is from genome assembly GCA_003254925.1 of Chamaecrista fasciculata. Lineage (NCBI taxonomy): Eukaryota > Viridiplantae > Streptophyta > Magnoliopsida > Fabales > Fabaceae > Chamaecrista > Chamaecrista fasciculata. The sequence goes on from QANZ01017771.1 coordinate 51,133, forward strand.
AACCAAAAACCCCCAAACACTAAACCCTAAAATCCTAAACCCCAAACCCTAAAATCCTAAACCCTAAAACCTAAAATCATAAACCCTAAAATCCTAAACCCCAAACCCTAAAATCCTAAACCCTAAAACCTAAAATCATAAACCCTAAAATCCTAAAATTGTAAAGTGTCCCAAAATTCTTCCAAACATTTCAATTTAGTTCTTAAATTCTAAAACCCCAAACCCTAAAACCTTAAAACCCCAAACCACAAACCCTAAACTCTAAAACCACAAACCCCAAAATCCCAAGCCCCAAACCCTAAAACCTAAAACCCCAAACCATAAACTCTAAAACCACAAACCCCAAATCATAAAATCCCATACCCCAAACTCTAAAACCCTAAACCTTAAACCCCAAACTCTAAAACCTCAGACCCCAAACCCAAACCCTAAACTCTAAAACCCCAAACCATAATCAGAATTGTGATTGTACATTAAAGTTCAACAATTGTGACGTGCAACAGTATTATTCAAATCAGTCCCCGAATTTATCAAAATAGTTCAATATGCTAGACAAATTGGTCCTCTAATTAAATGAATAGATAATAAACCAAAGAGTTTAGGGTATGAGATTTTAGGGTTTGGGGTTTGAGTTTGGATTTAGGGTTTTAGAGTTTAGGGTATGGGATTTTAGGGTTTGGGGTTTTAGGATTTAGGGTTTAAGATTTTAGGGTTTGGGGTTTGAGGTTTGGGATTTTAGGGTTTGCGGTTTAGGGTTTTAGAGTTTGGGGTATGGGATTTTAGGGTTTGGGGTTTTAGAGTTTATAGTTTGGGGTTTTAGGTTTTAGGGTTTGGGGTTTTAGAGTTTATGGTTTGGGGTTTGGAGTTTTAGAGTTTAGAGTTTGGGGTATGGGATTTTAGGGTTTGGGGTTTAGGATTTTAGGGTTTAGGATTTAGGGTTTGGGGTTTATGATTTAGGTTTTAGGGTTTTTAATACTTTTAAGGGCTAAACTTAAATGTTTGGAAGAGTTTTGGGACACTTTACAATTTTATTTTGAGGATTTGGGACTAAAATGAATGAAGATGATGAAAAAGAGGGGGAATTGAAAATAATAGGATAAGAATGGGTGAGTAAAAATTAATTTTTTTTTTTTCTGAAAAAAATATGACTCAAGGACCAATTTGATTTTTTGAAGGAAATGTTTTTTTTTAATTATTAATGCTTATGTGGCAAATCAAGCACAGTTGGTTTTTTTTCCAGCTTTTCAAGTGTGGCACTTAACGCCCACGTCAGCTGGATTGCAAACGAAGATTTGACGGAAGGACCAATTTGAGTAACGTTTGTAAAATTCGGGGACTTATTTGTCAATTTTGTTAATCTGCGGACCAATCTGTCAGCGAGCCAATAATCCAAGGATCAATTTAGTAGTTTACTCTTTATTATTTTTATGACCAATTTGAAAAATTATAGAAATATGTAAGACCAATATGAAACAAATAAAAGATAATGGACCGATTTGAAATCCACCTCATACACAAGGGACTAATTTGAGACTTTAACCATAAATAAATCAGCAGTAGCACTTACCGAATTATAAGGCGGCGTTTGGTTAGGGTTTTAGGTGGGAGAGAAAAGAGTATAGAATAGCTTCTCCTCCCAAAACCCTCGGACTCGGACTCCTCTTTTTCTCACTCACACTAAACTACAAACGCCAAAAGGGTTTATTCATATATTGATTCAACCTCCAATATCAACATCAAATGATCAAATCCATTTCTCATTCTCTTTACTATTAATAATTCTACCATTTCCTTCTTCTGTTTTCTCAATTTTTGCCGCCATGATCAGAATCCTGTTTCCCAAAAATCTCTTCATTTCTTCGTCTTCGTCGTCATTTCGCCCGCTTCTTCTTCAGGTTTCTCACTTCTCGGCCTCGTCGAATTCTCCCTCATCGTCCAGACGCCACCACGATGAAGAATCGCGACTGGTGCCGGTTTCGGTATGGTGGGATTTCGAGAATTGCAATGTACCTGTTGATGTCAATATCTACAAAGTTTCTCACTGCATAGCTGAGGCTATCAGGGCCAAAGGGATAAAAGGCCCTCTTCAAATTACTGCTTTCGGTGACGTTTATCAGCTTTCGAAGACGAAACAGGAGGCCCTCTCTTCCACTGGGATTACTATAACTCACATTCCCAGTGGTATGTTTAGCTTCTTGTACCTGTAGGATTGATTAAGTTGATTTTACATTCCCACGTGTTTTTTCGGTGAGGTTATTATAATGGTGTTGTTTGATTGTCAAACGTAACACACTTGACATAGATGTTCAAGAGATAATTCTTGCTTGGTATTCATACTGACATTAATATGTGTGTGTGTGTGGATAATTTAGTCGATGTAACTAGTGCGTGCCCATGGATATTGTTGCATTTTGTTATTGCTGAAAATGTGTTGTCCCATGCTTAATATAATTCTACTCTAAATGCACACTTTATTTTGGCATCTCCTTTTGACTACTTTCCTCTGCTTACAGTTTATACTGCTGTTTAAGAATATTTTTATCTTTACCTACTTGATTGCAGGTCCAAAGAATGGCGCCGATAGATCTCTGCTTGTTGACCTTTTGTATTGGGTTTCCCAAAACCCGCCACCGGCACATTTGTTTCTGATTTCTGGTGATAGGGATTTTGCTGGAGTATTACATCGTTTAAGAATGAATAACTACAATATCTTGCTTGCGAGTACCGAACCGGCTCCTAATGTTCTCTGCAGTGCAGCAACTATAATGTGGCACTGGTTTTCATTGCTTCGAGGAGAAAATGTTTCTGGAAAACACTTCAACCATCCTCCTGATGGTCCCTTTGGTTCTTGGTATGGGTACCACAAGGTGCCTCTTGAAGACCCGTTCCCTGATGCCAAGCAGTCTACGTGTTCCCAAACTGGGATGTACGAATCTACCTCAGATTTAACGCCTCGTGGTCGGCAGTCTACATGTTCCCAAACTGAGATGTCCGAATCTACCTCAGATTTAACGCCTCGTGGTCCTACAAGAATAACGACAGTTATAAAGCATATTCAGTGTATATTGGATTCATTTCCAGAAGGCATCCATATATCAGATCTTCGAAATGAGTTGACAAGAGCTGGTATTAACTTGGATAAAGATTACTATGGACATAAAAAATTTTCTAGCCTTCTTTTAGCATCAAAGTCTCGTATAAGGCTTTTGTTCGGACCTGATAAACAGCTTTATGTATATCGTGGCTCTAGAATACCTCCTGAACACTTTGATAGGAGTCTTGTACCGTCAAGACCATCTGATGATAATGAGGAGTTGAACTCTGTACTGCCTTCAAATTTAAGAGGCAACGAGGAAAATATGGCTAAGGATGCTGCTAGAACAACACCAATGGCCACCCCTGATGAACTTAGTGTGGAATGCTTCCCAGAAAAGGTCCAACAGGTTGCAGATGTGGCTAATGCACAACCAACTGATGATAAATTGCCACTTAAGGAGACTGAAATTCTTAGCTCCGGTGATGTGAGTGAGGGTGTTCCAGAAAAGTATACAGCTTCAGAGAGTTATTCTACTGAGCAAAGTTCTGTGGTAGTCGAAAAGGATGGTATTACAAAAGCCGAGGATGTCAAACCTACAAGAATGGAGGCTGATGAAGGGTGTCACTTCCCTAATTCTTCACCAGTGAATGAATCTGTGGTTGACAAACAAACTGATGGAAGTGCTGAACCTGACAGCAGTAAATTTGGCAAACGTCTAACTTTCTTTGGTTGGATTAAAAGTTGGTGGCCGTTCTGGAAAAGTGATGGAAACAATGGTGATTTTATTGCTCATCAAAAGAAGATGGCTAATAACACTAAAAAGTCAGAAGCAAACCAGACAGTTGATCATTATGAAGAGCCTGAGTTATCAGATATGAAACAGACGGTTAGTCATTCTGAAAACCCTGAATTACCAAATGTGAAGCAGACGGTTAGTCATTCTGAAGACCCTGAATTACCAAATGTGAAGCAGATGGTTAGTCATTCTGAAGACACGGAGTTACAAAATGTGAAGCAGACGATTAGTCATTCTGAAGACCCTGAATTACCAAATGTGAAACAGACGGTATCACATACTGAAGAGCCTGAGCTATCAGATATGAAACCAACAGTTAGTTGCTCTGAGGTGCCCAAGCTATCAGAACAGAAACAGGCTGTTATTCATTCTGAGAAACCTGAGTCCTCTGAACCCAGGCAGACAGTGAATCATTCTGGAGAGCAGGAGTTACTTTTTAGTAGTTCCTTTTGGAGTAAAATGGAGTCTTTTATTTTCTCGCCCAGAGGATCAATTCTTGTCACCCAGTCAAGAAGCAGGTTAGTGAGTATAATATAGCTCATTTGAAAAATATCCCCTTTGCGAATGCTGTTATGAAGTTTTTCTGTAATGGTTATATGACGTTTTCAATTTTCAACAATGTTCATTATAAAGCTATGTGTTGTTGAAAGAGTGACTAAGTAATATTATGATATATTTTGTTTTTGACAGGAAGGATATGGTGCAAAGTTTTCAAAAATATGGACCCATGAATCTTAGTTCTGTTGGTGAAAATGATCTCATGCAAATGGTGGAGTTTATGATAACAGAGAAAAAATGGTTGGAGGAAAGGCCTTCTCGAACTTTTCCTTTCCGGGTCATTCCAGCAGTTGGAAAGAGTTCAGTAGGCCTATCTCCTGGTGCAAATGGCTTGAGATCTCTTTTCCAAAGCAGAACATCTCAGAGTTACTTGCAAAAGTCATCCGAAGGTGATGTGGATAAAAAATTGAGTACTGCTCATTCTGGAGTTTCTTCGCCTGCCGCTGAAAAGAAGCCTCCTGTGAGGCTTAGAGCTGACTTGTTGGCAGATTTTAGTAAACTTGTGAATGAGATATTGAAGGAGCACCGTGATGGGTACAGTATGAGTTTGATCCCACAACGTTTTCATGAGAGGTATGGCTATTCACTTATACCTAGGAAGCTTGGTCATCAAAAATTGGCATCTTTAATACAGTCTTTGCCTGGAGTGAGAATGGAGTCAGGTTTAATTTTCCCTGCTGACCATTATGAAGTGACCTCACTTCTCAAAACTGAAGTGGCCAATTCAAGTAATGCGGTGCTCGGTTCAGACAGTGAGTTATCTGATTTGCTCCCTAAAGATGATAGCAATGATGGTCCATGGGAGGAATTAGGTCCTGTTTCTGTAGTCAATGCCAACCCAAGTGACCTGGAATCAAAATCATGGCAGAAAATTGCAGAGCTGGAGACGTCAGTACATCCTGAGTATGAACCTTCAGTTTCAGATGATGATTATTCTGGATCAGAAGAAGAAGATAGCCCCTGTTTAGCTCCACCAGAAGGGGAAAGAAAGCCAAAAGGTGATGTGGATGGCAGTTCTTTGGTGGAAACTTTGGAGTTATTTTACAGCAATCAAGGGGAGGATAGTGCGAAATCAGACACTGGTAATACCACAGCCAGTGGTGTGACTGATGTTCTAAATCCATCCACGCAATCCACTCCAGGAACCAATTCGAAAACTCGTTCAGGGGAGAATAATAAAGAGAAGCAAAAATCTTCCAAAAACTATTTATTTGTTGCTGACCCGGTCTCAACTAAGGACCCTCTGGTTAATATATTAACTAGCTTGCAGAAAACGGATGACGTGAAGATGAAAAACTGAGGAATTGTGAGAGTTTATATGTTCTGAAGCTGAACTGGGTCCTTAGTACCTGATAGTAGAAATTAAGGGATTCTCGAGACTAAGGATTACTAACACAAATTTCAGATGGGGTGACATAGTTCTTTACGTCTCACACGCCTTGCACATTTTTGCTGGCCATGGTACCAACGGCTCAGTGCAGGTTGGTTCGTGTCCATGAGATGATTGCTATTATGAAAATTTTATATTCTTTTGAAGATCTGTTTCTCGAGATAGAATTTCTATGGTAGTAATATTTGATTAGTGCTAGATTAGGCCTATCTCCTACCTGCTTAAATTCAAATGAATTGAAATAATCCATAGCACTGTTGAGGCTAAATTTATTCATTATTGCCTCTTTCATATCATAAGCATCTAGCTCTTCTAATTTTTTGGTTGTTGATCTGTCATGAAGTTTGGCCAATCATAAGTTTTGTTTTTTCTTCTCTTTCATAATTGGTTTTACAATAGATTTTCTTTTACACTCTCTTTTATGACTAGTTATGCAGAAAATTGATGTAATGTGTTGTGTTTGATTGATGAATCTTGTGTCTAGAATTTTATGAGTTTAGTCATTATTTCATTTCCCCTGCCTTTCTCGGTAAGGATGGCCCAGAAAATATTTCTAACTTTCCATTATTACTTTGTTCTTCCATACATTATACTTTATTTCAGAAGTATATTTTGACTGGAAATTTTTTCTTATAAGCTGCTACTTTTGCAGCCGAGTTTCGAACTTTTTGGATGTGTTTTTTAAAAAAAAAAAAACAAATTTGAATGTTTTATATTGCTAAATATAACAAAACACGTTAATTTAAAAATAAAAAACGAGTGTGATGTAAACAGTGATTACGTCATCTTCAATTTTTTTTTAAAACTACAAAATGATCGTGTAGAGAGATTACTTATCTTTCAACTTTTGGTTTCCTCTCCAACTATCATTTTCTTTTCTTTTTTTTTTTTTGAATATATAACTTTTCTTTGTTAATACCATATGATTCTCGGTGCTTGTAGTAAGGATTCATGATTAGGTTATTGTAGTTATTAAAGTTAGGCCAAAGTGCACTTTGGTCCCATAACTTTTGCTCAGGTCTCAATTTAATCTCAACTTTTTTTGTTGCACTTTTGGTCTCATATCTTTTGCTTAAGTTGCAGATTTGGTCCACTTTTGATCCCATGTATTTTGATCAGATTACATGATTGGTCTCGTATCTTTTGATTAGGTTGCAAAATTGGTCTTACATATTTGGGTCAATTGTAGAATTGGTTTCATAGCTTCGGGTCAGGTGGGATTGACGGTGAAACTTGTTGCAAAATTATATAATCAATTTTGCAACCTGACCAAGAGATAAGACCAAAAGTGGTATGGGACCAAATCTGCAACTGTTTGTAAAGATATGGGATCAAAAGTGCAACAAAAAATTATGGGACCAAATTGAGACCTGAACAAAAGTTATGGGACCAAAAGTGTACTTTGACCTTAAAGTTATATCCTATAATCTCAAGGTAGAAAAGTTATGATTTCTATAACTATACTGATGTTACTGTTGCTGATTTCATGTCTTTAGCATGTAATCTGGATCCCTCTTACGGCCAATTGTGCTTCGCATTTATTGGTGTTGCTTGAAGCTTCTTAATTTATGAATTTGCTTTCCATAATATCTGCTACTTGGAGTTCTTTTTCGATCCCAGTATTGAAATTTAATTATTTTAAAACTATTATTTCAAATAAAATTAGATAAAAAAAAAAAAAAAAANCTCATTGACTAACTAATACTCTCATTTTTTTTACAATTTTTTTTCTCAAATCTCTAATCTTAATTTTCATTTTTTTCTCAATCTATAATTTTGACTCAATATTTGTAAAAAAAAAATTTATTGATTAATTAAAAAAATAAGAGTTCTAAACTGCTCAACCAAATTGCCAAAATGTTATTTCATGATTTGATTAAGTAAATTATTTTTCACTTGATTACTTCAAAGTTCAAATCGATATAAAAAATTTGATTAAAAAATTCATCCAAAATCAACCAACAAATACCACTAATTTGAATAGTATCTGTTTGTGAAGTGATTTGTATTTCACAATATTTCTTTTATAAAAAATGCTCGAGTTACTAAATTATATTTTTCTAAAAGGTACGTACTCAAAGGAGAATGCAAAAAACTTCACAATAATTGTAATAAATAAATTTTTTGAATAAGAGAATTTGTAGAAAATTAATTTTTTTTTGGCCTGATTTAGAAAATTAATTTTATCTCTTCTTCCTACAACAAAAATGATAAATTCTTCTGTACCAAATAAAAAATGATAAATTCCGCCACAATCAGTAAATGTTTTTAAAATCAACCGAAGTTCTCTCTTTTGAAGATAAGTACTATATATTAAAAACAAAAAAACAAAAACGAACGATTTTTCCTTTTTGACAAATCCGGCCAAACAAAATATTAATTTAGAATCAGTGTCAATAGTCAATACCTATATCTTCTGAAATCACCTCGGGTTCTCGAAACTCAAACAATTATTTTATTTATTTTTTTTTTAAAAAAAACAATTCTTCTGTAAACTATTAGAGTTCTTGTCTATATTATTATGCAAATTAAAAAAAGAAAAACCACTAGATTCAAAGGTTTTCAACTCGAAGGTAAAAAAAATGTAAACAGATGTGATGAACCGGTTTAATTTCTTTTCACCGGAATCACATTCACCCAGAAGCAAAACAGAAACCCATTTTTATTTACACATTTTTATGGTCAATTGCGAGGAACATTGTATTACCAGTGCCTTCCCTGAGACCCACCACCTCCACCTCTGTTCTTTCCAAAGAAGCCATTCTTGGGTTTTGGGATCTCATGGATGTCCATCACTTGAATCGTTCTTTGCCTTTTGGCTATACACACACACACAAACAAGAAATTGATCAGTTTGCAGTCAAAATAGAATACTCATTTACCAAACAAATTACAAAAGTATTGCTAAAATGCTAAACAACAATTTAGAAATGGTAATCAATTCCACCATTTTCAGCCTCTTTGTAGTTCTCTTGAAGCCTTCTTCTTGCGGAAGCAAGTCTCTCCGCTTCAAGATTGCTATCTCTCTGTTCTTTCTTTCTCTGCAAATCAATTAGTTTCAGCTTTGTGTCAGCATATGATACCACTAAAGAACACAATAATCTTAGACTAAACTTATTTTCTAATCTTTAAATTTGTCCCAAAACTATACTTTAATTCCTGGATATTGAGAATACATATTTTTGTCCCTGATTTTATTAAAAAATGTTAACTATTTAGTCCCTACAGATAACGTCGCAAGGATAAAAATAGTCAACTTTTTAAAAATATTCAGGAACTAAAAAGTGTATTTTCAATATTTAAAGACTAAATATTAGTTTTAGAACAAATTCTAGGACCAAAAAATAAGTTTTCTAACACAGTTCTGCCTAATAAGCTCCAGCATTATCCCAAAACTGAGCAAGAACATTAAACATACGTGCTACTCAACTGAGCTAAACTCGACATTTATTGCTTTTTGTTGGTTTAAAATTGTTAGTATTTTGAGTGCAAGTGTCAACACCATCAAGAACTCCCAATTTCTATTTTCATCCTCCGTATGTATATCTATAGCAACCCCATTTAGAGTCACGGACTCCAAAATGGTTATGATTCATATCCATACGTTTTGAGGAGCAGAAGCAGCAGGAAAAGGAGTTGAAGATGCTGATTTAGGTGGAGGAGCCTTTCGAACAATTGCTTTAGGTTTTGGTTCTACTTCTGAATAGTTTCGCTCTGACTCAGAACTCCCATCTGTGTGATCAAAAAACAATGAAGAACAGCATGCAAATCAACGACCAGATACACAAGAATGAATAAGACAAGCTTCGAATCAGATGCTATGCCCTATGCTTATGCCTATACTCACTGTGTGGATTAGGCGAGTATACAAAATCAGGAATCTGCAAAAAGATTTGGAACATTAGAAAGCAATGGAAAGCATAATTTTTCCTCTTCTTTTCAATGGTAAAGATGCACTAGTTGGAATATAATCAATATATGTTTCTTTAACCTGATTATGCCCATTTTGGGGGGTTTTCTGCTGAGGCGAGTCTCCATCAGCTGCCAACAATATTAACTTATTACCATGTTTAAGAAATTTCTACTCAACTCTCAAGAAATTCCTAAAAGAATATTCGAATTAATTACCCATGATAGAAGCGTGATCTCCTGGTTGATTTACCTTCACCCACTCATCTACGATCTCCTTCCATTTCCTGGTAAACACAGAAGATTAGCCACAATTAATATCACAAAGATCCAAATATCAACATCTGAACGTATTTCCTTCTCAACAATTTCAGGATCTTCCAAAACCTGACAAGTAGCTTCACTAATCTCCTAACATCACTGCAGGAGTGCTTGCGCAATCGATTCACGTGCCTCCCAATGTCAGTTTCCTTCACAAATCAGAATAGTTAAGTGAAAACACCCAAAATTGTATACACACAAATAAAAAAAGAAGAAGAAAACTCATCGCCGCCAGAAGTTACCTTTAGCGCTTGGAATGTAAGATCCATGTCTGCGAGGTTTTGTAGTAACTCCACCACAGAATCTTCAGACTGATGAAATGAGTAAATTAATATATGAGCTCTTAATCCAACCTAAAAAGAACATAAAAATAAATAAAATAAAATAAAAATTTGAGAAACAAAACCTGGTCGGGATCTTCGAGTTGTTCTTTGATCTCTTGAATCTTCTTCTGCTCATCATCAAGAAGGCCTCCGTAAGGATCTAAATCGTCGTCGTATTGACCGATAGAGTGCGGCGTTGCAGGCGACGCGCCGATTTTCTCTTCAGGAGTGCTCTGTTTCCTGATTGTAGTGCAAATTTCTTGGCCATTCGGTTTGAGATTTTTGCCTTCACAGTTGCGACACCGTGCAGGAGCAGAAGTTGCTCCGTAGAGACGTTGAACGATTCCATCCCTTCGACGTTTCAACTCATTGCCGAAATCCATGGAAGCCACTTCGATTGCGGTGTCGAGGAACATCCATACATCCACACCTGCCGTCTCCAATATCGATCGGAAATCGTCCAAATCCATACCTGTGGTTCCGAATGCTGAATCTGAACGCGTAGACTGAGAAATTCCTGGTGCCGAAGCTTTTGAAAGTAACAGTAGATTTCTGATATTACGCCATGGGATCCAAATCGGAAGCAAGATCAACTGTAACGTCGATTAAATGGCGTTGACAAAGTCATTAATTAAGCGAGTGCGGATCGAAACGACGAGAACAATGATATCAACAATGATTATACTCCAAGTAAAAACAAACAGATGAGAATCAAATTAAGAAAGAAAAAAATGCATAGATCTGATTCTGAGGTATGGCATACCTGATTAACCAGCTTCAAGTGATCCGAGAAAATGTGTGAATTTTCCGGGAAAAGAAAATAACACGTAAGAAAGCTTGGGGGAAAATTGCGAGAGCTGGGTCCTGCGATTGATGTGCGGATAATTGTGAAAAAAAAGATAATAATAATGATAGAAATAAAAGTATATTCCAAAACACAAATTGTATTTTTGTTTATACTTAGAAATTGATCAAATGCGTTGTATCTAGTGAGACTGGCATTTTTCTTTTTCAAGTTTGTGCTCTATGGACTCTAGCAGAATATTTTTGTTCTATGGGAGATGAATGGACAAAAAATATATAATATAGAAATTAATTTTTATTTATATTTTAGTTTTTTTTTTTTTTCTAATGTATGTCATTGGTTTGCATCATTGGAATGTGTGTTGTTAGGGTTGGTGGCAAATTCAGCCTATGATGCTTGTGCATGTAAGATTTTGCATCTTTCCAAGTCATTACTTCTTCTTATCTTTCAAGCTTCAACAGCCAATTGAGTTTTGTATATATTTTTTTATAAAAAAAAACAGCCAAATGAGGATTATGAAATTGTACTTTTATATTTAAAAGATGTGAAATGAGCTTATTAACCTAATAAAATTTATATATTTCAATTGAAAAAAAAAAAAAAAAAAACTTGAGGTGTACTCCTTCCTTATACGTGTAAGAAGTACAATAGGGTATTTTCTTTTTTTGAGCAAAACAATAGGGTATTTCACAAATAATTTTTTGTATAGATTATTATTTTGAAAAAGGGAGCCTAGGGAAAGTTAAGCCAAAACAATACTCTTATGGACATGATTAATATTTTATGGTAACTTGCTACCTAGGCGAAAAAACCATTATAAACTAAAACCATCAAAACGTAACTTAAAAACAAAAAAACTCAATTAGCATAAATCCTTACTACTTTTTTAGTAGTACCAAATATACAATTTTTTAGTAAATTCATTTACTCAATAATTCATTTAGAAAAATCAATAATAATATTTTTAGGATCATTTTTTAATTTGTGTATTAAATGTATAACTATGTTACTTCCTATCTCATAATTTCGAGATTATTTTTTAAGTTGTGTATCAAACACCTTGATACACACCCCTCGAGGGTTGGCGGATAATCATTACTCGAAGGGTGACGCCGACGACCCCCTCCCCCCCTCGGACTTTCAGGAGGGACTAGTGATATACACCCCTCGAGGGTTGGCGGATAACCATTACTCGGAGGGTGACATCGACGACCCCTTCCTCCCTCGGACTTTCAGGAGGGACTGGTGATATACACCCCTCGAGGGTTGGCGGATAACCATTATTCGGAGGGTGACGCCGACGACCCCCTCCCCCCTCGGACTTTCAGGAGGGACTAGTGATATACATCCTTTAAATTACATACGATGGACAAAGATTACCCGAAGATAAAGAGGAAAGAATGAGACAAGGAGGACCCGACGCCAAAAGCAAACCAGCAGGATCCCCTCCCACTCAAGCATTAAATGCCAAGATATTGGCATTTAATGCGAAGATCCTTTGAGACCACGTAACCAGGTAAGGCTACACCAGTCACAGCGTACGTTCGGGCAAAAACACACACGCAAAATACCCAAACCACCCTCCGTACGCAGGGATATGATGAAAAGCACTATTAGCTATCACTGACTCCCAAAAAGACACAACAACCTACTCACTGTGCATTCCCAAAAACACCCTCAACGTTCCTTTTGTACCTCGTACCCACGTGAGACAAAAGGGACGTGAATAAATACAAGTTGACCACACACATTCGAAGGTATCCACTTTTACTCAAGAAAAATACTATTTCCTTCACTTGATCAACAATCTAACTTAAGCATTGGAAAAGAATCACAGGGAACTCCATGTGCATTCTCGTTTGCAGGATCCGACGACCCCAAGTCTCTGGAGACTACACTTCACTGTGAACTCAAGGTTAGATTTATACAGATCCAGCTTTGTAGTTTTCACACCTAAAATCTTTTAATAATTGTCTGATAGATTCACATTTGTTGAGATTTGATGATCTCAGTCCAAATTTGTATGATGAAACATTAGATTTGTGTATGACTATAGAAGTGTGAGAATGTTATTCAATTAAAATATCTAAAATAATTTAGTATAGTATCTTCATGCTTTTTTTT
>QANZ01017774.1:0-144302 GCA_003254925.1 Chamaecrista fasciculata
TATTCACTAATTGATAGTGAAAGACCAATTCTCTATATATGTAATGATCATGATCGCTGAATTTGTAAATTCGTTGAAGTTAAATAATATATAATCTATTATAATAGGCCTCATGTACAAAGACACATTTAAATTTTTTTTTTAATTTTAGAAAAAAAATAAGTAATAAAATGTTTTTTTTTTCTTTTATTTATTTTTGTTTAAGAAAACTACATATGTTTCTTTCTCGTTCACAAGAGAAGAATTTGGGCAAAGCAACAAGTGGTGAAAGCAAGTTGGGACAAAGAGTTAGGCTTCTAGACTATATTGGTAGATCTTGGAACTTAGCTATAAATTTGCAATATACTCTCTCCTCATGCAATAGAACAACACAAATCAATGAATCATGCTTTTCATTCATCTCAAGTTTTATCACCTCAAGAATAAGATAGTCATCAATTTCTCCTATTATATACACTTTTGGTCAACAAGTCCATGATTTGATCCATTAGCAAACACAAAGATAATCCATCTATCTTTCTCTTCATATTCTAGAAATGTCTCAAGTCCAAAATTTAGAATCAAAATACTCTTTGTCGATGCTAAATAAAACTTACCAAAACCTATAGACACTACAAAAAAGAATGCGTTTAGCGACGGTTTTATGTGTTGTTTAGCGACGGCTATGGCCGGCTAAGTATTTAACGACGATTAACCGTTGGGATGACCATTAATATATATGTACTCTATATTTTTAATTACATGTTTAATTTTACTACACAATTTTATAATTATAGAGGACCCACTCACATTTACAAGAGAGAAGACACTACTTGTAGTAAATTAAAGACAAACAATATCAGTCCATTCAAATTTAAGAGGAAGTGAGGGAACTTTTTCTAGTTTTTTTTTTTTTGTTGAAGCTTGCTAGTTTAGAATCGATGCTACTATGCCTTCCTCTCTTTTTCTCTCTGTTTCGTTTTTCTTTATAGTGACTCCTTCCAAAACCTAATAAACTAAGGGTTCATATTTGAGACAAATCAAATGGAAGAATAGACAATGAAACTAGAAATTAAAAATGGTTCAATCGAATGAAAAGCTCACCGTTCAGTAGAGCAACACTAAAACAAGGAGTAGAGCAACATCGTTCGTCATCTCCGTCGTGATTTTCGCACCGTTCATTAGGTCGTTCGTCAGCACTCGGCACCATTCAGCACGTAGTGATTTTGGCGTTCATGAAACTGAGAGTTTGGGATTTGGGATCAAGGGCACAAAAAGCAGCATTTAGGGTTTGAGAGCGAGCGAAAAACGAAAGAGACTAAAAACGTGGGAAATATTTGGCGCTCTCTCATTTCCTCAACGACAATTCTTCCATGCTTCTGCTGACACTTCATTCAACCGTACGCAAAATAGTAAATTCCGTGTCTCTTAAGGATGGTTGTAACAAGCGTCGGGAATCGAGCGTCATTAGGTAGTGTTTTTTTAGTAGTGAGAATCCCACCTATATCTTCTGGGTATGATGGGAACCTCATGTTATAGAAATTTCATACGGTAAAACTTTCCGATATTGAGGTTCAAGACTATAATAGACCCATAACTAATATTGTAATGTTTCACCAATCATCCAACATAGTAAGCCACCATAAAAAATCTAGGAAACACATTGGTCCAAGATAGTATATTGTTAAAGTTAAGTGGCCTCCATGAAGTTTTCCCAAGTGTAAGAATCTAGCTTGGCTTAATCTAGAATTCATGTCTATGATTAAACCAAAATCCTTTTATGATAACAAACTTCAAATTACAGACTACAAAGGTTCCGTGTGCAATAAGAACGAAAAGAAGCGTGCAAGCAGAACTTGCCATTTTTAGAAATGCAAGAAAATTATTGCAAAAAATAATCAATTAATAAGTTGAGAAGGCCAAAGAAAATAAGAAAACCAATCTTAGAACATCCTGATTGGATTTATTGATTGAAATGTAGAAATGTAGAAATCGTGAAATGATAACCTATAAAACTCGAAAATACTAATACCAAAAGCAAGTATCAAAATCAAAAAAATCCCAAATGAAAAATTAAAGCACGAATATGAAATTAAGGAGAGAACAAAAAGAACAATAAAATTACAAGCAATGAAAAAAATGAACAACAAATAATATCGACACAAAATTCTAAACAATTGAGGGAGGAGGTTGAAGAATGACATTGAAATATGAAAGCAAGAAGAATGTTGAATCTTTAGTGAAGGAGGTTGAAGGAATTATTGCATGTTGCACCGCGTACAAATTACCTTGGCTTTCGTCAAATTTTCAAAACAAGAAAGTAATGTTATTAAAATTGGATTGGATCGGACAATCAGACCGAGACCCGAGAGTAAAGGTTGCTCGATTTGGACCATTGGATAAATCATAACCTATTCAAACTGAATTGAACCGTAACCCAGTGTGATTTTTAGAAAACTGGTCGGGTCACAGTTTTTTATTAAAAAAAAGGTATTGTTTTTAAACTTTTTTTTGTTGTTTCGTGGGCCAAATGCAAAACAATAATATGAAACCCAATATAAAATATTACATCTCTATTAATACAAAGAAAAAACTCATTTTTTTATTTTTATTAACTTAATTATACTATTTATGTTGTAACTTTTATATATTTTATTTATGTAAAACAATAAAATTATAAATTTACAAATATATGTTATTATTATATAAATTTTATAATTATAAAGTCATTATTTGGTATAATTTTAATAACATTGCAAGGAAAACAAAAATTGAAATGCGTACGGAATAGCAGCAGGTTTGGGATTTTATTATAATTTTTTGGGGAAATTGCATTTACCGCTCCGAATTATGTGTCAATTGCAATGTCCCCACTAATCTATCAAAAATAGCAATTAACCCCCTAATTTTTTAATTTTATAGCAATGTCCCCCCAACCGGTAGTAACATCGTTATCTTTTTTATTTTTGAAGTCCCTGTAACTTATATAAATACTTTATAAAATAGTCAAATGACTTAATTACCCTTACAATGATTTACTTTATTTTATATATTTAAATGGATAAGCATTTTATTACATCAATTTTTCGTTAATTTTGATTGTTGTTAATATTTTTATTTAATATTTATAATTTAAATATATTTATTTAAATTTTATTGTATTAACTTGATATAATGAAATAAAAATTGATGAACGAAAAATGTATAATTGAACAAAAAATAAACTAATAAATTTTTAAAAAATAAAACATAGTAAAATAAAATATTAAGCTTGTAAAAATATTTAAAATTAAAATGTATGATATATTTTTAAATTATAAATTTAAATCATTATAAAGGTAATGATGTCATTTGACTATTTTTGATAGATTAGGAGGGACATTGCAATTGAACACATAGTTCAAGGTGGGTAAATGCAATTTCCCCTAATTTTTTTATATTCTATATGAGTTATTGTTATAGTTTAAAATTTCAAATGGTTAAATGTTTCGTGTCGTAAATCTCATTATAATTATATAAAGAAAAGTGTCAAAAAATCAATGAAGTCGTTGTAGTATAGTGGTAAGTATTCCCGCCTGTCACGCGGGTGACCCTGGTTCGATCCCCGGCAACGGCGTTTTCCCTTTTTCTTGTTATGACATTTTCTTTTTTTTTTTTGGTCAGTTTGTTATGACATTTTCGAATTAACTAATTATGTATCTTCGTTATTTGCCAAACGTTCAAATCGACCATTTCCAATTTCCAACCCCAACTCTTGAGTTTACTTTCAGAATATATTGAATTATTTTGTTTTTGGCCAAAAATAAAATTATTAAATTATTGTTTGGTTTGGACACACACTCTAGTAGTCTAATACATAAAAGAGAAATATGCTCTAAATTATTTTTTTTTTCGTCCGAATGCTCTAAATTATTTTTTTTTATACTTTAGCCGAATTTTAAATTTTTTTCTATAATTTACAAAAGTATAATAATTCCTCATGCTTTAAAAAGTTTTTAATAACTTAACACTGATAACTTTTAATTAATATTGTATCAAATGCTACTCATGATTACTATAGTGGCTATCAAAATATGAATATACAAAATTTAGTACTTTCCCATTTTATTTCATACTTTTTAATTACCTTTTAATTTTTTTGTGAAAATACCATTTTCATCCTCAAACTTTATATTAACTTTCAATATTATCCTCAATAATTTTTTGTGGTTGATTTCGTCCTCGAATTTTTATATTTTGGTTAATTTTATTCAAGTAATTTATTTCAATAAATTAACGATGAATTTTATCATATTTTTCAATTTAAATTAAAATTTGAATTTCTTTTTTATTAATTTCCTACTACATGTTATTATTTACGTAAAATATATCATTAATATTTGGCTAAAATAAAAACAAATGACAAAATCGATAAAATATAAAATTTTAAGAATAAAATTGACAATAAAAAAATATGGCAAAGTGCACTTTTTGTCCCATAATTTTTGCTCAGGTTGCAAATTTGGTCCCGTGTTACACTTTGAGTCTCATATCTTCGGGTCAAGTTATAGAATTGGTCCCAAATCTTTTGATCAGGTTGCAGAATTGGTCTCATATATTTGAGTCAAGTGTAAAATTAGTCTCATATATTTGGATCAGGTAGGATTGACGATGAAACTTTTCGCAAAGATATGGGACCACTTCTACAATCTAACCAAAATATATGGGACAAAAAATGATACGTGACCAAATCTGCAACCTTTTGCAAACATATGGGACTAAAAGTCCAACAAAAAACTTATGGGACTAAAAGTACACTTTGGCTAAAAAATATTAGAGATAAGATTAAAAGTTGATGAAAAGTTTGAAAATGGCGAGGGATTCAATTTTTTGGTCAATAATTTTTCATTGGCAAAACACTCTTCGTACCCCCAACGTTTACGGTGATTTTCAGTTATGCCCCTAACGTTTCATTTGTGTCAGTTATGCCCCCAATGTGAAACGTTAGTTTCAATTATACCCCCAATTTCAATCATCCACAAAAAAAAACACCATTTTCACATGATTTGAGCTCGGTTTTGATCAGATGTCATATGAGTTTTAATTTTTGGACATCACAAACTTGATTCCTTGGATCAATTTCAAATATTAAGCTCAAAATAGTCTCAAATCTGAAGAAAATCGGACCCGATGAACCCCAAAAAGGACCAAAACGAAATGCAGCAAAACAAAGCATTTTTCTCAAAATTTCCATGTCAAAATGATCTTTAGGAGCCGAAAATGAGTACCCATAAACTCATTTATCAAAACAAACTGAAATGAACACGGATCGAAGCTCAAAAGTTGCGAAAAACGGTACACTAACGAGGGTGGGGGCACAATTGAAACTAACGTTTCACATTGGGGGCACAACTGACACAAATGAAACGTTAGGGGCATAACCGAAAATCACCGCAAACGTTAGGGGCATGAACGAGTGTTTTGCCTTTTTCATGTGTTTGACGGCTTAATCATAAAGCCAATAATACTCGACTCCAATTTCCAAGTTAGCTTACCATCCAGAATGAATATATCGATACTCGATAGGCTCATTTGTTGGCAACCCAAAGATAGACCACATATATACATACTGAATAGGACATCAAAAACAGAAAGAAGGGAATAATACAACACAAACAAAACAAACAGGATAAGGTAAACAACGACAATATAGCAAGGAAACAAATGGTAATAACAACGCAAGAACGATCATATTTAAAAGCTAATAGCATATAGTCAGTAAAGTAAATGCTAAAAACAATGCTACTCTGCAACTTGTATTTAATCGTTCTGGGAGCCATATCCTATACCTGTCCTTTGCAATAATAGTAAAACATGCTACTCAAGAACTATTGAGAAAGAAGATCAGTACACTCAAAAACCTATTTCGATGTGCGGAGGATTAGTTCTTAGCCTATCGGGTTGGGATACTTTAGGAAACCAAAAAAAAAAAAAAAACATATTTCGATGGGTTCAGTTCATCCCATGCTTCAATCCAGGTCACCATGGCATCAGCGAGTTTTTTGAAGTATTCATCAACAACACCAAGCTTATCCCTAACTTGCTTGGAGAGTTCGAGGTAACATTTCTGAACAGTTGTGCAATCCTTTGGAAGAGAAACAGATTGGAAGAATGGAATCAGCTCTTCCTGCCAGTGAATCCCCTTGTACTCTTTCTTGAGGTTCACAAATGGGTCGCTGGCTTTGCTGTGCCAGATGTAAGGCAAGCCTGTCTTGATCCCCAATCCCAAATGATTACATATGACCTACATTGTCAATGAAGAGTGTGTTATTATGAGCCCAAATTAAAGTACATTGTCACAATTAGATTCATTGAGGAAAGGAGATTGAATAATCTTAAACACAGGAAGTTCAGTTTAGGATATATACTTTGGTGCACCAGCCAGCCCACATAGGTTGATCATCACCCATGAGCCCAAAGTACATTGCAGGACCAATCAAATCACGGTTAAAAGCCAACGAAATTGTTGAAATCGTGCCTTTGACCATCCCTTTAAATTGTTGAAATCTTGCCTTTGACATTTGTGAGTCCTGAAATCGTGTCTGCAGGACACGATTTTGCAGAAAAAATTAAAATATTAAAATTGTGTTAGTTCGATGCGTATCCCATTTAGAGAAATAAGAAATTTTGTTCGGTATTGGAATACTGAGTGTATTATGTAAATAAAAAAACCTAATACAATACATAACTTGTGATCATACTTTCAAGGGGAGAGTTAGGTCTTCGGATAGGATTTTGGTGAAAACTTGTAAAGAAACGATGGAATTGAGGTTTTGTAAGGTTTTTAGCAGATATGATCTTCTATATTATATTAGTGAACAAATCTTCCCTTATTTGGTCCAACAATTATTATGGAAGACTCACACAGAATTGATAGTTGGGACTAGCACTGTTAAACGGCCCGCCCCGGCCCGTTACGGGCCACGGGCTAAACGGGCCGGGCCGTTTAGGCCCGTTTTTAAACGGGCCAAATTTTTTAAATCCAAGCCCGCCCATTTAGCGGGCGGGCCGGGCCGGCCCGCGGGCCTAAACATTTTTACATGCAAATTTTCTTAAAAAAATGTAAACGGGCCTAACCGCCCCGGCCCGTTACGGGCCACGGGCTAAACGGGCCGGGCCGTTTAGGCCCGTTTTTAAACGGGCCAAATTTTTTAAACCCAAGCCCGCCCATTTAGCGGGCGGGCCGGNAGCGGGTTGACCCAAAAAATTTCTGAGTCAATTGCTTTCCGGTCCACTAGAGTCATCCAAACCAGATTAGTGAAAGTTTTTTGTATTTGAGTGGATGCAAGTAATTGTCTATGTACATCTATTCTTTCATTTTTTTTCAATATTCATTATTTGAATATCAAATTAATTATATTTATTAATAATTTTTTTAAATTTATAATATCTGATAGTTAAACTATATACAAAATTTTTTGTTGAAATTATTAAAAAACTAAGTTAAATTACATTTTAATTATAAAAATATTATTATTTTTTTTAAGAAAAAATTATAAAAATATTATTATAACCTTCACATTCAAAGTTTTAAATTCTTCTCAACTCATTAATAATATTATATTATAATATTTAAACAATGTGAATGATTTTTTTTTTAACAACAACAATGTGAATGATTTATGAACACTTTCTATATTAAGTTCTTCTCATCTATTTCTTACCTTATTAATGACTACAGTAACACCTACTCTTTAAAACCCCGCCAATTCAAGCACTAAAGTTTCTAAAATCTTCAATTCTTCATGACATTTTAGTTGAGGTAAATCTAAGTCAAAATGTCAGGAAAAAAAATAAAAATCTAAGTCAAAATGCAGAGAAACTGGGAAATCAATTGAAGATATTATTTCTACAAAATGGGAAATAAAATATAAGGATCCAGAGCGTATAAATCAAATAATTTTACAAATGAAACAGCTAAAAATTGCGTGTGTGGAAGTGGCACTAAACAATCAACTCCCCAAACAAATAAATTTAGAAAACAGAAATCCTTCGTGGCAACAGTTTCTACATGCACTTGCGTGACCTCCTTCTGCTTCCTTTTTCAGAAGAGAGTATACAACCCCATCTTCATCTTCATCTTCATCTCTCAACAAGCATGATTCACTACAAATTAACCAATAAGATTACCAAAGAAGCCAAGGTGGCTATGGCTGTACTTAGAAGGGAGAAAACTAGCTTCGATGTTGCATTTGGCAACCATGGGTAGGAATCTGGAGGTGGCATAACGCAGTTATCCCCATTGAAATAGATTCTTCTGGGGAAAGCCCAGCCCTTGTCAAATGTGAAGGTTGATAAGTCCTTTCTGAATAAAAGCTCTGACTGCACATTCCCATTTTCTCCAGCTGATGAAAGATAATCGTTATAGAACTGGACTCCCCATAGCATACCAGTATCATCTGCAAAACCCAGATTTGAAACCTATTATATAAGAACTGGGAGTGTTTTCTTCCAGAGTAAGACCTGATTGTGAACTGACCATAACTGACCATTTTGAAGTCATGCTCTTACATTAAGAAATGAATTAAATTGTTGTAACATATTATACTTTTGGGATGGGCGAACTTAGCTCTGTTTGACACCGAAGTGAAAGGCCCGGCCTAAATTTAATTAAGGTCTTAGCAGAAAGTACTCAAATTTGATTTATTAGGCCCAAATTACTCATTACTTTTTATGATCAGGAGTAGGAATACGAAAGATGAAAATGTAAGTCAGAGAGAACTTACTTAAACCCTCATAAGGTGTTAATGACTTGTAATTAAAGCTGAAAAGCTGGGTGAGATTGTCAAAGTTGGGGTGCTGCACAACAAGGTTCCATTTCGAATAGTTCATCACGTAATTGAAGTTTGTGATTGTGACCTTTACTCTCCAGTACTCTTTATAATTGAGCTTCACATGCCAATGCACTCGAATTGGACACATATGGCTGGTGCACTGAACTAGAGGCGCGTTACTACCTTTGCTTGACGATGATACAACTGAGGCTAAGTGTGGGGTGTTTGGACTGCAAGACATAGTCAGAAAGAATATATCAGAAAAGAAGGAAAATGGAAAAAGTAACTATTTTAGGATTAGAAGATAAGGGCTAAGTTTCAGTTATTCTGTATGAAAAAAAAAATGAAGGACTTACTCTATACAGCTTCCAGGTGCTGTTTTGTTTCGACAGCCACATGTGCAGGTTGGACAATTTACTATAGTATCATTATAGAATGATGAGAGGGAGACACAGCATGTTGGTGTCTTTTGAGCAAGGAATTGAGAATATGTGCAGGTAACATTCCAGGTCACTGCAACAAAAAGAAGCAGATTAGGTTAAACAGAAGTTAATACTCAACTTCTCATGATCAGAATTCTTCTAAATAATTTGAAAAACATAAATAATCATAATACAATAGTCATAAGCGCCTTGTTTAGAAGACAAATGTATAAGTTAAATTCCATCCAAGTCCAATCCTTTTTGCAACTAACTTACTCAATGCTTGAGTTGTTCTCCTTTTGTCACTAGTGACAAACTTGGTTGGTTTCACAATCTTTGCAGGGCCACAAGTGTATCCAGGTCCAGGAGCTTTGAGGGTAAAATTTTTCGGCAACTTGACAGTTTTGTTGGTTGTTCCAGCAAGACCAACACTGACCTGAAATGAGCTGATTGCAGTGGCTGGGTCCTGAGCCCATGAGCTCATTACTCCACCTTTGCAGCAATTTGCAATCTGCTGATTATAAGGTGTTCCGGGGAGAAGATCCACAACAGTTGGATCCCTCTTGCAGCAATGTGGGGGGTTTGCTTTGAACTTAGAGCAGTCTCCTTGCTCTGTGGTTTGTCCTCCCATCATGCTCCAAATCACTTCCTTTTTAGCCCATGTCCAACTTAATGTCCACCCGGGTGCCTGAATGTGCCGATACTGCTGGAAGTTGTACATTGTTACAACTGCCTGCTCAAAATAAACAAGAATAACTCAATACACATGAAAGAGTAAAAGGAAAATGAAGAAAACAATTGGTTTGCTACTTCGATTGTTAGGCTATATTTTTCTTTGTTTCATTTCAAGGGCAATTTACATGTCCAGTCATGCTATAGCTAGTTTCACTCTTACCTAATTGATACTGCTTCATAACACTCTCTCGGAACTTCATACTTCATATGTGATAATATAATGAGAAAGTAATTAATGGTTACTAATTACTATTGTCAAGGACCGTTTCATTGTTTAAAAAAAAAAGCCCAAGAGTGGCTTAATGGATATCTCCTAACACTTACAACATAGCCATCTGCAGTCCAGCTTATGACATCCCATTTGATTGTAATGTTTCCAGTTGGATCAAGTGCATCATAGGCTTCTGTATGACAGGCAGAACAGAAAACCATACTTAAATATATATCCAGAAAAGGAAAATAAAAGAGAAAGGAAATTCAGCTGAATCCGTAATCATATTCAATAAGAACGTAACATCATTCTGTTTCTCGCCAAAATTCAACTTCCGCATTCAATTCAACTAGTCCAAATCTCTACATGATGATTCGATGTCTCATAATTAAATTACCAAATTAGAATCAGATCAGATCAGATTGGAATTGGAGAGAAAACAATCGCAATAGCACGTAAATCTCACACAAACCAAAACTCCTTCAAATTCCACCGCAGTACAGAGTAACAGCCAGAAATCGAGAAATGGAGATAGATTTGAAGCAGAACCAAGTAAGCGTAAAGCAAGAGAACACTTGAAAGAAGAAAAAAGAAAGTAAGGGCAAGAATGAAGGAGCAGTAGAACAAGTACCTGTAGAAGTGAATGTGGAGCAAGAGAAGATGAATACGAGTAAAACCGCGAAGAAGGCAGAACGGGAAGCAACGGATCCATTAACCAACAGTCCCATAGCCTCGATTTCTGCGTGCTGATTCGTTCAAAGAAGTTCGTTAAGCTTCAAGATCTGCACGCGAGAAATGAAGAGAGAGAAAGAGAGAGAAGTGTGAGGGGTTTGGGTTCACATGAGAAAGCAGAGAGAGAGAGAGAAGAGGAAGAAGGAAGAGTGAAAAAGCACAAGCTGTCAATCATCACCGTTGTGTGATTTGTGTGAATATGTAAGCATGAGAGAAGAAGATCTGAAAGAGACTCCAGTCTTCGCAAGTCAAATTTCTATAATACCCCTTCATAGTTATATAATTATAAATATATATAACAGATCAACCTTGTTCTTTATATAATTAGTAAACTAATTAGTGAACAAGGAGACGTTTAGAGTTGACACTTGATACTTAGTGGTGTATTTTATGATGTATACAGCAGTGGCTTTGAATTTGTTATCATATATATTTTCCTTATCTAGCTATATGAGTCTTTATCTCAATTAATTTAGATTTAAGGATCACATAAATTAATTTTGTGTAAATTTATTAATTTCAAGTAAACACTGTAATATCAACGTCATAGCACCCGATTGAATCTAAATTCGTGAGAAAGTATTTAAGTCATGAAGAAAATTTGAGATATATCATTAAACTTAACTCTTTTTTTTATTTTACTTGAGGTTCTTGTATTGATTTCAATTTTCAAGTTTCACATCGATGGGATATAAGTGTGTGTATTTAAGTAGGTTATATAAGAACAAGAGTTAACATTTGCTTCGGATGTTTTGTCTACTCCCGTCTTTAAAAAAGAAAATATAATAGATTAATAGGTTTTAATCCCATTGATAGATCATATAAGGTGGATGTTAATTGTGTGGTGAGAGATAAATAAAGTAGCATGTAAGGTATGGTAAGAAATAAATGGTTAAATTACATTTGGGATTCTTGAATTATTAGTTAGATTCAAAATATCTTTTAAGTTTTTAAAATTAATAGATAGATTTTTGAACTATTAACTTCTATCATTTAATGTTATTTTGTCAATCATTTATCTAACTATTATTACTTTGTGTAATACAAAATAAGATTATTTAAAAATATTAAGTAATCGAACTTAAAAATTTAGATATTAACATTATTAACTTAAAAAAATTGAAGGCCTCAAATGATTGGACATTGAAGACTAAAAAATTAATCTTTCAACTTTTAAATTTCAATTCCACATCAAACTTTAAAATCTTAAATACATCTCAAACTAATTAAATTTGGAAACTTTGTTTTGGACAAGACAAGTTAACCAGAATGATTATAAAATTAGAGAGGGCTAATATTGGAAAAATGAATAATTTAGAAATATAAAAAAGAAAAAAAAAAGACAGCAAACATGGTGGGGGAAAGATTAAATTATTCGAGGCTCCAACTTCTATAAGTGTCGGTGGAGGCAAGTCTGAGCGATCTGTCGGTAATACTAATTAGCAATTACAAATGTTTGTTTCTTGCCCAAAAAAAAAAAAAGAAAAAGAAATGTTTTTTTTTTTAGTACAACGAGAAATGTTTGTTTAGTTTCACCCTTGGACCACACCTTCTCTAACCACCTTTCTAGATATTTTGTAACTTTTTATCATTATGGAATGAATCTTTCTAATAAGTGCTTTCTTTCCTTTATTTGAAATTTTAATTACTGCACAATCTTTTTTAAAAAAGAATTAGAAGTAATTAACTAAAGACGCTCTAAAATTTTAATTTCATGTAAAAATATAATTTTGTTAAATTTTTTATTCAACAAAATTTTGTTTTAATAATTTATTATTATTATTATATTTTTCATTGATTCAAACTTAAATTTGATTATTTTTGTAGTTAATATTAGAAATATATTTTAAGAGTTCTAAGTTCTAACTTCTAACAAGTCAATTACAAGACCAATTCCTAGCTATAATGATTTTTTAGTAAACTAATAATTTGATCCTTGAAGATCACCGAACTGACAACTCAGTCTTTGAAAGATTAAAAGGTACAATTTAGTTCCTAAAAAATTAAAATGGTATACTATTTAGTCCATAAAAAGGACTAATTAATTAGTATATCATTTTAATCTTTCAAGGACTAAATTGTATATTTCAATCTTCCAGGGATCGAGTTGTCAATTCAATGATCTTTCAAGGACCAAATTACTAGTTTACTCATGATTTTTTTTTTTCCAACAAAGCCTGTTATAAATGCATTATTTAATGTTGGAAACACACTTTAACTTTATATGAGTCAAAAACTGCACACAAATGGGAGTCAAAAGATATTGGGATTAATTGGCGTGTGCTTTATTTATTTTTTATAATTACCAAGTATCTTTCATCTATTTATTTCATGACTTAATCAATGACTAATATTTATTGAGGAAAAATTATATTTTAGTTTTTTTATGGATAATTAAAGCGACTTACAATTTAATCATTAAAAATTATTGTCCTCAAATTANAATATACTTTTTCTCTATGTATTCTCAAAATATCTAAGGAGGATAAAACTATTTTAACAAAGTATTTCCCATAAAAGTTATAACTTAAACTCAGTATCTTCTTATTTATAAAGATCACAAGACTCATTCCTTTAATAAAATAATTATTCATTACTTAAACTTATGATGCATGTGATAAATTTTATTATATAAAAGATACAAAAGCTAAATACACAGATATTCAGAAGATAGTCATTCTAAAAGATGCATGTATTTAATTAGCCCACATTATTTATTAATCTTCGCTATAGTGGGGGCCTAATTCTTCATTGCACGACATGGTTGTCATTTGTGAAGAAAGTTGTCACTTAAGATAAATTGTTTTCCAACTCAGTAAAGAATCAATTTATAACTTCTAAGGTCGTGAGTTTGAATCTCACTGTTGATGTGAGGATTTTGTTAGTAGGCGATCTGTAAGTACCTCTGTAAGCTCTCCTAGAATTTAGAAACATGTCCTGACCTTGATGAGCCCTCGGAACCCAATTGACCTAAACTTTTTTATACCAACAAAGATAAATTGCTTTATGAATTACTTTAGGTTAATTTGCGTAAGATTTTTTAAAACTTACACGTGAAATATTTAATTATAAAAACTAATAAAAACTCTCCATTTTTTCTGTAGTCTGCACAACAAATTCTACCTAATAAGCTTATACTATATAATTTTAAGAATTTAACGTGTTAATACATTTATCTCTACACTTGTGTACGTGTTTGTGTACTTCATAGACTATTGTACGTGTTTGTGTACTTCTTAGATGGAGAGGAACAATTGCTACTGGCTCATTACTTTCCGAGGAATTAGTTTCTTATTTGTTTTCATTTTATTATGAAATTTCTTAATAATTTGGTGGGGAAGCATTTTATGCCCTTAGTAAATCCCTTTTCAATTTTAGCTATACCTGGTTGACTACTCCTGCCTTCTATGGAGAAAGCAAGTTTTAGTATAATTTTCTCGCCGTAGAATATTGAGGGATGATTGACATTTGATTCCTTAGGTATTATGGAGGGTTATTGCTTTGACTATTTATGATCTTTTTCTTAAAAAAAAATGGCTTAAGTGCAATTTTGGTCCCCTAGCTTTCGCAAAGGTCTCAATTTGGTCCCCTAACTTTTTTTTTGCAATTTTGGTCCCCTAACTTTTTTTGGTTGCAATTTTGGTCCCCTAACTTTCATAAAGGTCTCAATTTGGTCCCCTAACTTTTTTTGTTGCAATTTTGGTCCCCTAACTTTTGAAAGCGTCTCACTGTTGGTCCCAAGTGCACTTTTTCCATTCATTATCTGCCGTTAGTGCCGATCTAAAGGCTGAGTTGGTTGATGACGTGATAAATATGAGTGAAGTGGATTAAAAAAGGACCATTTTGCGGAGACGTTTTCATGACTTGGAAGTGCACTTTGGACTAATAGTGAGACGTTTTCAAGAGTTAAGGGACCAAAATTGCAACAAAAAAAGTTAGGGGACCAAATTGAGACCTTTGCAAAAGTTAGGGGACCAAAATTGCACTTAAGCCGAAAAAAATTGTTCTCCTAATGACCTAAACATGTTAAATTAAAGAACAGTAATGGAGATAACTGTTTCTGTATGTGAGTTTGTATTAGTTTAGCTTTGTCATTTTATTCTTTTATTCATCGACTTCTGTTTTATAGTATAGCATGTCCATCAATTCAATCGACTTTTTATTAGTCTTGAATTTGCTTTGCCCTTGCTAGGGCCTAGGTGTCACTTTCTTTTTTAAAAAAAATCTTTTTTTGCTATTCTGGTACAATTAGAAATGTCGATTTAATGAACTCATAATCAAATTTACCGTCAAAATTATGAAGAATTCTTTCATGTTGGTTTATAATTGTTATCAAACTTAATTTGACCTACATAATTTCAATCTCATTCCATGTCACATTTGTCACAATCTTTTGAAGTTCCATCACTTAATGTAATGTAGCAACTAGGCTAGCATGTAGATATATAGACTTTAAAGATAAAATGAGATTGCTAATAACTGAGTTATTTTTATTTCTATATCAGTGTTGTGCTGGATACAAATTAAAAGGCTCATCAAAGAGCTTCCCGAAGCATGAGATATGGAAGGAATCTGCATCACCATTTCAAGGCATCATTCCAGCCATACATTACAGGCTAGCTATCTTGGACTGATTAGCTAGAATATTTGCAGGTAACATTCCAGGTCACTGCAAAACAAAAAGATGCAGATTAGGTTAAACAGAAACTAATACCCATTTACTCAATTTCTCATTATCAGAATTCTTCTAAATAATTTCATAAGCGCCTTGTTTAGAAGACTTATGTAGTTATGTAGAAGTAAAATTCCAAGTCCAAGCCTTTTTGCAACTTACTCAATGCATGAGTGGTTCTCCTTTTGTCATTAGTGACAAACTTGGTTGGTTTCACAATCTTTGCAGGGCCACAAGTGTATCCAAGTCCAGGAGCTAGGAGCGTAAAATTCTTGGGCAACTTGACAGTTTTTTCGGTTGTTCCGGCTAGACCGACGATGAGCTGGAATGAGCTAAGAGCCCATGGGTTCAATACTCCACCTTTGCAGCAATTTGCAATCTGCTGATTGTAAGGTGTTCCAGGGAGAAGATCCACAACAGTTGGATCCCTCTTACAGCAATGAGGAATGTTTGGTTTGAACTTAGAGCAATCGCCTTGATATGTGGTTTGTCCTCCCATCATGCTCCAAATCACTTCCTTTTTAGCCCATCTCCAACTTAATGTCCACCCGGGTGCCTCAATGTGCCGATTCTTCTGGAAGTTGTACATTGTTACAACTGCCTGCACAGAACAAACAAGAACAATTCAATATTGTTACAACTGTCAGCTCAAAATCAACAAGAAGAATTCAATACATAGGAAAGAGTAATTAAAAGACAGATGAAAAACAATTGTTTGCTACTTTGATATTTAGTGCTATGTTTTTGTTGAAGCCTCATATTTCTTAGTTAAAGGGTCTTTTAACTTTATATATATATATTGGGGCAACTCTCTCATTTTGAGAGTTCTTTTAGGGTGAGTTAGGCCTTTATACGTGGTATAAAAGCTTGATTTGGACATGTAAGATGAATGAACCTTATTGTAAGCTGCCCTGAGGATAATCCGTTGGCTTCAGTGCTTCACGCTCCTATATCAGGTGTGAGGGAGGCGTGATGAAGTCTCACATTGCTTAATTAAAGGATTTTCTAACTCTATATATATACTGGAACAACCCTCTCTTTTTGAGAGTCTTTTGGGGTGGGTTAGGCCTATATTTTTACAATTTTTTATTGTTTCATTGCAAGGGCAATTAACCTACATGTCCAGAATTACATACTTCATAGTGTTTTTCATAGCAGTTGATATGTGATAATGAGAAAGTAATTATTAGTTACTATTGTCAAGGACCGTTTCATTGTAAAAAGAAATATCTCGTAACACTTACAACATAGCCATCTGGAGTCCAGTTTATGACATCCCATTTGATTGTAATGTTTCCAGTTGGATCAAGTGCATCATAGGCTTCTGTATGAACAGGCAGGACAAAAAAAAAACCATACTTAAAATCTTAAATATCCAGAAAAGGAAAATAAAAGAGAAAGGAAATTCAGTTCAATCCGTAATCATCTTCAATAAGAACGTAACGTCATTCTGTTTCTCGCAAAATTCAACTAGTCCAAATCTCTACATGATGACTCGATGTCTTATAAATTACCAAGTTAGAATCAGATTGGAGAGAAAACAATCGCAATACCACGTAAATCTCACAGAAACCAAAACTCCTTCAAATTTCACCGCAGGACAGAATAACATCCCGAATTGGAGAAATGGAGATAGATTTGAATCAGAACCAAGTAAGAGTAAGTAAAGCAAGAGAACACTTGAAAGAACAAAAAAAACAAGTACCTGTGGAAGTGAATGTGGAGCAAGAGAAGATGAATGCGAGTAAAAGCGCCAAGAAGGCAGAACGGGAGGCAACGGATCCATTAAGCAACAGTCCCATAGCCTCGATTTTTGCGTGCGGATTCGTTCAGAGCACAAGCTGTGAATGAATGAATCATCAGCGTTGTATTACTTGTGTATATATAAGCATTAGAGAAAATGTGAAAGAGAGTGGAGTCTTCCCAAAGTCAAATTTGGACAATGATATGAAAAGCTCCGAATCACACATTTTTTCCTCTCATCTTATCTTACATGTTTTTCAAAGTTCAAACATCGTGGGGAAGGACTTCAATTATTTATTCCAGACTCCAATTTCTACAAGTGTCGGTGTAAGGGAATGAGGATTTTCTTTTTCTTTTTCTTTGTTTTTTTGCCCAAAGAAAATCCTCATATTTTGGAGCATTGATTCATTACCATCGGGAGTGGAAAATTAAAACCCTCACAGTATCGAGATGTACGCAGTTTTACTCTTGCTTGGGTCACTACGCAACAACTTTACCATCGCGCTAAGGTCCTTTTATATAAAAATTTGAGTACGAGAGTAATATTATATTAATTTAGTTATTAACGTTACAAAAATTTCATAAAAGGAATAATATTGAAAGTATATAGTTTAATATATGTGAATTAACAATAATAATGTTTGGAATGCTAAAACATATTTTTTTTCATTTATTATGGTATCCACTAATAAAGCTACGAAATAGAGATGAATTCAACAATAGTGGAACACGACGTATCTACAAGAAGAGATAGCGGTGTTCGGCTACCGTTACCATTCTAATGTCTAAGTCAAAGTCACTAATAGGTACAAAAGAGAAAGTGTAACCTAAGAAAAATTGAGAGTAGAATGAAGTGTTTACTTTAAAAGTGACAAAAATTACCTTATTTATAGTCTATGAAAATGCTCAAAAACGGTCAACATTGGAAGCCAAGTAGGCGAGGTTGTTATTATGGTTGAGATGCTTGGGAAATAATCCATTCATTTAGGCAGTTAGGGAGATACCATATCATCCACTTTTAGGAATAGTGACTGATGTCTTTGTCGCGGGTCTTCAACTTTAAGAGAACAAAAATTCTTTTATCAAAAGTATTTATATTAGCTTTAAGTGATTACTAACGACAAAGACATTAGTCAATGTTCCTAATAGTAGTTAGAGAAAGAAATGAGGTTAAATAATACTCTAAAGTTAATAAAATTTTTTTAACCAAAATCACTTTTAGAGTACTATTTGATCTGGTTTGCCAACGGTCTTAACTGGATAGAGAAAGAACTTGTCAAAAGTAATTTGTAGTTTCGATTTCGTTGCATTCGAACTAGAAATAAGAGAGATATGACCAAATTCATGAAACAAACAATCCATTTTTTGATTCAATTTAACCTCGTTTGCTAATGACTCCAACTGGACAAAAAAAAGAACCCATCAAATTTAATTTGTAACTCTGATTTAATCACATTTAGGTTTGAAATAAAAAAAAATATGACCATATTCAATAATTAGTGAGCTAGGGGTGAGCAAAACCAATCCCATCTAATTCTAACCGATCCGAACCAATCCAAACTGGCGAAAACTGTTTGGATGGTTAAAACCAATCAAGTTTTGTTCGGTTTATTTTACAAATTGATGGTCAAGCTAACCATCCAATAAAACTGAGCCTATATACTTTTATATATAAAAGGCCAAATAGGTCCCTCAGTTATGCTCCTTGTTCCAAATAGGTCCCTCAGTTATTTTTTGTTCCATATTGGTCCCCCAGTTATGCAAAACTTGAAAAAGTTGGTCCCTCTAACGTTTTCCATCCATTTTTCCGTTAAAAAAAGAGGAAAAATAAACTTTCATCCCCAAAAGTTTTATTTTCTTATATTAAGGTCCTTTTCTTTTTATAATAGGATCAAAACGTAAGAAAATAAAGTAAATTAAGATTTTAAGTGAATTTAACCAAAAAGTACAAAAAATCTCTCCAGTTCTCTCTCTCTCTCTCTCTCTCTCTCTCTCTCTCTCTCTCTCTCTCTCTCCCTCTCCCTCCTCCGCCATTGATTGATTCACGCCAAGAAGAAGAAGAAAAAGAAGATGGATCTGACGGAGGTTTAACACGGCGATTGGATCTCCGACATCATTCCTTCACTTCTCCTAAAGACGCTGCTCGATCATCCCTCGTTTCTCCCACTTTCAAACAAGCCGTCGATTCTGATGCCGCCTGGCGACGATTCCTCCCCTCCGATTTCACATCCTCGCTAATTGCTCAGATCCAAACCTAAACCTAAACCTAATTTCCCGAAGGGACGAACGATGAGAGGGAATCCGATTTTGTTTGTGGCGGAATCGTGAGTTCTTGGGAAAACGATTTCGTTGATGTGGAGTTTTTCGGGATTGAGCTCCGACATCCAATTTTTCCGGTTAGATGGCTGGAAATCGGCGCCGGGGAAGTCTTCGCCGGAGCTTTTGAGGTCGACGAGGTTCTTTTTTTGGACTCGGAGGTCTATGTTTTGGTAGTGATTTGGATCGGAGAAGATGAAGGGGTCGGAAATTTCGAAGGGTTTAGGGAATCAAGAGGAGAAGGCTAGTTTGGATCCATGGAAAATCAAAGATAGAAAGAATGGAAACAGAGGAATGAGAACTATGAATGAATTGATGAAGATAAGAACACAGAGATGGGTGAATTGAACTGATTGAATATTGTGAAGAGTGTGATGTGATGAAATAAATGGAAAGGAGGAGGAAGTAGGAAGATTCGGAGAAGAAGAGGGTGGGACTGAAAATTGGGAAGTTCGATGTATGAGAGAGAGAGAGAGAGAGAGAACTGGAGAGATTTTTTATATTTTTTTGGGTAAATTCACTTAAAATCTTAATTTACTTTATTTTCTTACGTTTTGATCCTATTATAAAAAGAAAAAGACATTAATATAAGAAAATAAAACTTTTGGGGATGAAAGTTTATTTTTCCTCTTTTTTTAACGGAAAAA
Source organism: Chamaecrista fasciculata (assembly GCA_003254925.1). NCBI lineage: Eukaryota > Viridiplantae > Streptophyta > Magnoliopsida > Fabales > Fabaceae > Chamaecrista > Chamaecrista fasciculata. The sequence continues at coordinate 20,271 of QANZ01017774.1, forward strand.
TGGATGGAAAACGTTAGAGGGACCAACTTTTTCAAGTTTTGCATAACTGGGGAACCAATATGGAACAAAAAATAACTGGGGGACCTATTTGGAACAAGGAGCATAACTGGGAGACCAAAATAGGACTTTGGCCTATATAAAATACGTCTATAAATAAAATACTTCTATATATAAAATGAACTTATCCATCAATCTCATTCATTTAGCCACTAATTAAACCTTTAATTATCATGTTTTTAAGTTTTATGTCATGTTGTTTGCTAGTGTTTCAATTTTATTTTAGTGTTTTATAAGTACTATGAAATTATGAATTTATAATAGGTTTTATTATGAAATTATGAATATTATGAATTTTTATATTTAAAGAAATCTCATATATATATATACATGCATAATTGCATATACTTGGAAACATATAAATGTCTATATATATTATAATTTGTATGAAATTATAATGTTAGGAAATTGATTTTTTTTAAAAAAAAAGTATACACAAAAATCGACCAACCAAATCAAATCAAAGTCAAACTGACCATAATCGGTTTGGTTTGATTCATATGTCTAGAATTTTTTGGATGAGTTAAAGTTTGACCATTTAATTACATCAATTTAATTAAAAAAATTGAACAAGCCGAACCCAACTAAACCGACGCTCACCCCTAGTAAGCAAGGATGAAAAAACTATGTAAATTATGAATATTGATGAAAAGCCTCTAATTCTTCATTTTATGTAAAAAAAAAATCTCTACTCTACCAAAAAAATATTAAAAACAAAATGTTGCGGTTAAGCAAATGGAGTGGATTCTAGGGTTTAAGCCTTCGGGGTAGAAGAAATCAGGGCTTTTCTGCAGGAAGATGGATACCTCTAGGTCTGATCAGACTCTGCAAGATGGCAAGCTTTTCAGGCATGTCAATTCGCTAATCGTTGCTCATCTTCGCGACAACAATTTGACTCAGGCAAGTTATGATCAGCTGTCTTCCCGAGTTTTAGGTGTTTCTAAATCTTATTTTAGTGATTGTTTAGTTGTTTTCGTTAATCAACATTCAAGAAACCACAGATGCTAATTATTTCAAAATTTAGCTTTACTTTCAGTGGTAAATAGCTTTAATGAATATTCAAAACTTGAAGCTGTGTACACTGTTTCTGTAGGCTGCAAGTGCCGTAGCTTCGGCAACTATGACACCGCTCAATGTGGAAGCTCCGCCTAAGAAGCTTCTTGAGTTGGTTGCTAAGGTTCTTAATTACTTTCTAACTCTTTGTGTTGGCTAGAAAAAACTGTTGGTTCTAAAGAAATAACAGGGCCTTGCAGCGGAAAAAGATGAGATGTTGAGAGGGATTCCATCAGCTTCAGCTCATGATTTGGGTGCATCAATGCCTGCGGCATATGGTTCTGTTCCTCTTCCACCTACTTCTGCTGTTGACTTCAGGTGTTTTTTCAGCTGTTTCACCGTTTATCTGCCAATCATCTGTCTCTGTTGCATTTAAAGCTAATCTAGTGGCTTTTAGTTTTATATTGAGAGCTAAAAAGCACAGACACTCCTTTTTGAGTGAGTGTGTGTAGGACAAGTTCTCGACACATGTTTATCAATGTTAAAATTTGAAATTATTTTTTTGAAGTTATTGTAACTTTGATGTTTTAGAAACTTATTTTAGTAATTGTTTGCGTGTACGGCATGTGCTCGACACAAGTCATGGATAGATATTGTAATTTTTGAAGTTTTCATCAATATTTATGAATATTTTTAATTGTCTCCATTTCTTGACTGCTATTTCAATTACAATATATATTGCGCCGCAAAATATAATTTCAAGAATTTGACGTAGGTGTTTGTGTTTGTACTTCATAGATTGAGAGGAATAATTGATACTAGCTTGTTACTTTCCAAGGAATTAGTTCCTTATTTGTTTTCTTTTTATTATGAAATTTCTTAATAATTTGGTGGGGAAGCATTTTGTGCCCTTTAGTAAATCCCTTTCAATTTTGGCTATACCTGGGTGACTACTGCATTTTATGAAGAATGCAAGTTTTAGTATAATTTTCTCGCCGTAGCATATTGAGGGCAGTAGTGGAGAAATGTTTCAGTAAGTGAGTTTGTATAAGTTTAGCTTTGTCATTTTAATCTTTTATTCATCGACTTCTGTTTTATATAGTATTGCACGTCCATCAATTCAATCCAAAACTTGGATTCCAGTTTAAGAGAAGGGACGGTGATACATTTTATACTATTAGTCTTAGATTTGCTTTGCCCTTTCTAGGGCCTAGGTGTCATTTTTTTTAGTTCTTTCTAATTTTCCTTTTTTGGTACAATTGGAAAGGCCGATTTAATGAACTCACAATCAATTTTACCTTCATAGTTATGAAGAATTCTTTCATAATGTTTTATAATTGTTATCAAACTTAGTTTGATCTACATAATTTCTATCTCATTCCATGTCACATTGTCCCAATCTTTTGAAGTTCCATCACTTAATGTAATGTAACAACTAGGCTAGCGTGTAGATATACTTCATCTGTCAAAGTCCTTGAAAGAAGATAAAATGAGATAGCTGATGGTTGGGTGATTTCTATAACAGTGCTGTGCAGGATACAAAAGGCTCATCAAAGAGCTTCCCAAAGCATGAGACACGACACCTTTCAGAACATAAGGTATGGAAGGATTCTGCATCAACATTTCAATCCATCATTCCAGCCATACATTAAATCATTAATTTCAGGTTAGCTGTCTTGGACTGATTACCTGAATTTCTAGAATATTGCCAGATGTGCTAGGTTTAGTCTCGACGGGAAGTTTGTTGCCACCGGAAGTACAGATACATCAATAAAGCTATTTGAGGTGTGATTCTATATTTACATGCATTACTTTTCCTTGAGATGGCCATAACCCATATGTTTCCATCTTCTATTGCAGGTTGCAAAGATTAAGCAAATGCTCCTTCCAGATGCCAAAGATGGTCCAATCCGACCTGTCATACGGACATATTATGACCATTTACAAGTATATCTGCCTGAAATGATAAGCATCTTTATGTTGCTAAATGCTGTTCAATTTCTTGTGTGGAAGTGCTTCTTCTATCTCAAAATGATAAAGAATTAAGTGGCTTAGATTCAATTATTGACCTCTGCACTGATTTATGTCGGTTTAGCTTTGTCATAGCGGTGCAATCTATAACTGTGTAACATCCCAAATTCAATAAATTGTCACCTAATGAGCATAATAATATTCTGTAATTGGATTTCTACTAAATAAGTCTTTTTGATATGGAAATTCAAATTAGGTATTATTTCAAGAAATAACAATACATAAACCTTTGATGGATAAATTCAGAAACTGCTGGCAATATAAACTTGAATCCGAAACAAATTTGGACATTTTTGCTTCTCAAATAATTTAAATTGTTATTCACAAGACTGGTGGAAATACCCCTCCTCAATGTTATTATGATACTTCAATTTACATACTCCCCAAACATCATATTCATATAAAATGCTTGTCCTAACTAGTAACTAGTTTATGGCTTTATGCAATTGCTTGTTTTTAGTCATCCTTTTTTTTAATATTTCTTAATTCTTACACATATGCAGCCAATAAATGATCTGGACTTTCATCCCCATGGTACCATCCTGATTTCTGGGGCTAAAGATCAGACAATAAAGTATGATATCTTTCAGGAATCAAGATAATTATGTAACGTTTTTGTTGTAATTTGTATCTCATCTTTACATTTTGCTCATTTTTCTTTCCTTTTTATTTTAAAAATATCCTTGTAATCATGGTAATTTCAATACCTTATAGGTTTTTTGACATTTCAAAAACCAGTGCAAAGAGAGCATACAGGGTTATACAGGTTGTCTTTCAATACCTTGTACCATTCAACAAGCATTAACAGCAAGTGAGCAAGATGTAAGAATAGTATAAACTATTTTTTTGGGGATTGGATTTTGTTTTGCAGGACACACACAATGTGCGCTCTGTGTCCTTTCATCCCTCTGGGGATTTTCTTTTGGCTGGTAATAACTTTTTTCTCATTTTACTACTGAGGATTTATGATCTATGTTATCTGAAACCATTTTGATCTCGTTAGCTGTAGTCTTGATTCTTATGTCTGTCACAGTATCATCCTCGTTCCAATTTCTAGCTTGAGTTGGTTATCACTTTTCAGTTAGATCAAACGATGATAAAATGCCCTTTCTGACAGGAACTGATCATCCAATTCCCCATTTGTATGATATCAATACCTTCAAGTGTTTTTTACCAGCAAATATACCTGAGATTGGTATTCATGGAGCCATAAACCAGGCATGTTCAACTCTATTTCTCTATCTCTTTTTTGTCCACAAACTGTCAATTGTTTGGCATGTCACATCCTTCTGTATATTTTTCTGGTCATGAATTTCACATAACTTGACACTATTATAATGCCAGTCTTTTCTTCATCTTGATCATGCAGATCAGATATTCTTGTACAGGAGGCATGTATGTTACAGCATCTAAAGATGGTGCCATTCGATTATGGGATGGCATTACTGCCAATTGTGTGCGCTCAATAACCGGAGCACATGGAACAGCTGAGGCGACCAGTGCAAGTTTTACTAAAGATCAAAGGTATTCCGGACGCCTTTTGCTTTCCAATTGAGTAAAAATTGGTATAGCAATATAACTTGCTGAGTTTTCTAGGTTTGTGTTATCTTGCGGCAAGGATTCTACTATAAAGCTGTGGGAAGTTGGCTCTGGAAGACTAATTAAACAATATCTGGGAGCAACACATAGTCAGCTAAGATGCCAGGTATGGAGAATTGTGCTCTTCAGCATTCTTCTGAAATCAGCCGAATGCTTATTCATGACTCAACCTGCAGGTTTTAATGATGCATTCTCACAGATGCTTGAATCTTTCTCTTAGACTTCTTTTGCTCTTCTCCAACTCCCGTCCCTTCTTATTATATATTAATAAACTTGGATCTACAATTTGGAAAAAGCTTCTCTAGTTTCTATGTTTATAATTAACGAGTATCTCGTTGAAAGCTTTTGTAAAATCTTCAGCATATATCCTCCTCCACAAAACACAATCTGATAGTGCTGGATTATAAACTTTGCAGGCTATCTTCAATAACACAGAAGAATTTATCCTATCCATAGATGAATTAACTAATGAGGTTTGTCCAGATATGTCTTGCATGCAGTTATTTCAGCTTATTTATATAAATTCCTTTCATTTGAGGTTTGGAATTTGGATAAGATCTTCCAATGTTATACTATCCAATTTGATTGTGTTAACGATGAATCGAATCGATTGTGGTTTGCAGATAGTTGTCTGGGATGCAATGACAGCAGAAAAAGTGGCCAAGTGGCCTTCTAATCATGCTGGTGCACCCCGTTGGCTTGAACACTCGCCAGTAGAATCTTCTTTTGTTTCCTGTGGAACTGATAGGTCAATTCGGTTTTGGAAGGAAACTCTATGATGATTCAAGTGTGAAAGTCTTACACAGACGTTGATTAAAGAGATTACAGGAGCAAAATTAATTAACTGCGGGAAACGTCTCATGTATTATAATTTATAATTGAATTTCTTTTAAATGCTTAACCAGCTGAGTCAGTTCATCTGTATTCCCATATTAAATTTTGGAAATTATCTTGGTCTCCGTCGACCTGAGTTATGCACAATATTTAAAAATTTAAGATATTTAAGAGATTTTTTCTGTACCATAAACTAAAGGCTGCATCAGCCTATAAGGTTCATGTCGTTCATATATATCATTTCTTGTTACTTTTTATTTTTCTTTTTACTGTCATATTTTCATTAACGCCTCACTAAAATGTCGTAGTTATTTTCTCAATAGGAAAATTTATGTTTATGACTTGAGTGATACTCATACTTCTAAAATTAGTACCGTTATCTAAAAAAAAAAAACCGAAAGGGGGAAACACTCAAGCTTTTGCTTTTTCCTTGCAGCAAAAGAAAATCACTCACTCTATTACCCAAAACAAATCTTATTTTTTAAAAAAAAAAATTAGGTGATGTTACAGAAGGCACAAGTCCACAAGCACTTGAATTTTGTCTTTCTTCAAATCCTTATTATTTGAAAATTACAGACCATTGTGAGAGGAAAAAATGTATAGAGTAAGATTTTAAAAGGCATCCAATGACTACAAATAAAAGTGGCCCAACAAATCTTACTTTTATATCAAAGCCTTTGTGAGAGGAGCTCCCCATATCTTTTCCCAAAAGACAGTGTCCAACTCTTGTAAATTTAAAATAAGTAAACCAAACCTTGGACAAAAGTGAGTATGAGACTTTGATGACATTACAGAATGAGAAGGAATGAAAGCTCCCAACTACAATGTAGGAAGGCACATGCGATTGTTGGCATTGGATGGTCCTCAGTTATACATCTTTGGAATGGAAGAGACAGAAGCAAGAAGATCATAAAGAATGCCATTGTTGGCATAGTTTTTTTTTCTTCAAGTTTCCAACCAACCAGCACTGCCAAATTCAATGAGTGACAGTTTATTTCCAAAGTTGCTAAGATTATAACCAAACTCAAACAAGAAGGAAACAATGCTTATAAGTCTATTCATTCCCTCAACAAATTCCAAAACTACAACCAAAAGAAAAAAAACGGATCAGTATCAACGTCTCATTCCCTTCCTCGGCTTCTTCACAAAACTCAGCCGAATCTCCTTTAGACGTCTTCTCTTCCTCGCCATTTTCTCAGGCAATGTCTCTCGCTTCTTCTCCTTCTTAGCCTTCGGCTTCTTCATATACCTTGGCTCTATTTTGTATGCTTTTGGTGTCACAGCGACCCCTCTGCTTTGTGCTTCATTGAACAAAGCATTGGCTTTATCAACACGATTATGAGCAGCAAGTTTCCCCATTAACAAATCATAGGTTTTGATCCCAGGTTCACACCCATCTGCTTTCATCATCGCAAAAACACTCAATGCATGATCAATTCTCTCAATGCCACACAATATCTTCAGGAACTGGTAATAAGCCTTCTTATCAAGGGCTTTACCAAACCCAGAAGATTTCATCCTATCAATCATTTCATCACCCTCTTCCAATCTTGCAGCCTGATACAAACTCTTGGTTAGAACAAGAAACGTAGTCTCATTGGGTTGGCATCCCCATTCTCCGATTCTATCAAACAGCTTCATTGCATCTTCAGTCCTCCTAATCTTACACAAATTCGTTATCAACACATTGAATGTTTCAGCATTTCTAGGAACCCCACGAGAATCCATGTTCACCAACACCTTCTCAACCTCCGAATCAAGCCGAAACGGATCCTTTTTCCTACAAAGCTTGCACACACAATCCAAAATGGCGTTATACGCCGTCGTTCCAAGCTCAAACCCTCCACGAAACATTTCCACCGCCAGTCTTTGAGCTTCATCAAATTTTTCGTCAACACACCAACCCTTGATTAGCAGATCGCAAATGGATTCATCAGGAAAGAACTCGTTCGCCAGATTCTTCACCATTTTCTCAGCATAACTCGCGTACCCCTTCTCGCAGAGTTTCTGCACAATTAGCTTCAACGAATCGCGATTACGCTCAAATCCATAATCCGTCTCCATCTTCTCAAAGAACGAAATGGCCTGTGTGGGACGCCCAGCTCGCACAAGCCGATCAATCGCTTCCTCAAGGGTTTTAGGTCCTGCAATGCCACGCGCGCTGACGAGAACCTCGTGGATCGCCTTGAAATCCTTGCGCCGGCCGAAGTAGCCGACGAAATACGACAGCGTTTCGTCGTCGTGAGTGAAGTTCGAGTTCGACAACAGCCATTGGTTAAACCCTAAAACTGTACGGCCAGCGTCAGGGGAGAGATTGAGGGTTTCAAGAACAAGCGAAGGTGTCGGAGTGATATGAGAGAACCCTAGCTGAAGACGCTGCGCGATGGACAGAGAGTCGGAGTCAGGGTCTTTGATAAGCTCATTGGAAAGCGATTGAGCAATGGGATCAGAGTCCTCAGGAAGAGATTCGCTTTCGCTTGACGATTCGGATGGCTCCGATGAGAAGAATCTGAAAGGGAAAATCGAATGTGCAGTGAAAATGTTTGTTGTTTGAGAATGTCCGATGTAGGAGGAGGGTTTGGAAGTGGATTCTGATGGGAGAGGAAGACGAGGTTGAATCAGAGAAAGAGAAGCGAAGGATGGTGAAGGAGAACGGAAGGATCGAAGAAGAAGCCTCCGAAGTTGCAGAGACTGAAATGGCGGCATTGTCTGAAGGAGGAAGTACTCTGTGAGAGAGAGGTTTGGGAGGAAGAAGACGAAGAAGAAACCTAGAAGGACATGGCAAAGGATAGATTGGACCGGGCCTAGACCGGCCTGATCTAATTGGGCTGGGCTTAACCGAGTGATAATATTGTTGGGCTCGTAAAGGGCCAACTTAAGAACTTCGCAATAGGCCCAAAATATATTTTTCCTCTACAAAAGTAAATGGTAGGAGACCCAATAAAATGGGTAGCCTACAAGATTTATAAACGAAAAGCTGGCAAAAGTAATTTTTTTTTAAATTAAACTTTGGTACCCTGTGTTTAAAATATGACACTTCAGTACCCAGAACTTCCCAGAACTTCGCAATAGGCTCAAAATATATTTTTCCTCTACAAAAGTAATTAATTTCATAGAGATGAAGAGTGACAAAAAGGAAGAGAATTAAAGAAAGAAAATGAGAGGAAAAGAGAATAGAGCGAGAGAGGTCAAACTTCAAAGGATGAGAGGAGGAAAAAATTGTTAGAGAAACTACAACCAAAAGAACTAAAATACTAATATATTTATATTATGAATATTAATGCTAGAAAATTTATTAAATTTTAATAATTATAATAAAATGAAAAATTATTTGAATATTAAATCAGAATTCATCTTATAATTCAAGAATCAATGACAAAAGAACTAAACATCATTTTACCTAGAATTCTGTTACAAATAGGGAGAGAATTGTTGTAAAATAAAATCCTTCCTTACAAATATAACTATAAGGGTCAATTTACTTGTCCTGTTATTTATTTTTTTTACTTACAATAAGAAATATGATTAAAAATATGTTTTGTACAAGTTTTTTTAAAATATTCATTGAAATAAACTGAAAATAAAAAACATCAAAAAAGATTTTTTTTAGTTATTCATGTGAGTATAATATTAATATATGAATAACAAAAATTTGACTTTTAAAAAAAACATATTTCTTAAATATTAAAAATTTAACCATGAAATTGAGATTTCAAAAAAAAATCCTTATTTTTTATTTATTTAACAAAAAATTACATCCTTCTCTAAAAAGAAAACTTACCCAACCATGGAAGAAAGAAATGTGTGGTCCCAATCATATAATTAATACAAAATTCATGGATTTAGTTATCCAATCACCAATTAACATTTTGGCTGCTATTTTGACGTCATAATGATCATTGCTACATGATCATTGATCATTTCATGTGACACTATTATATCATAATGGACCTTAATTATGTAAAATAAAATATCTATATTCCAAAGTGATCGTACAAGTAGAACTTTAGAAGGATCATGAACCCATTAATCCTATTCACGTGGATCATCTATACACCATCCCATTTAATCATTAAAAGATTATTATCATCACTTGAATGCTCTCCACTCAAAAAGATTAGTTCTATAAAAAGAGAGACTTCTTTGATCATTTGAGTTCTAATACCACAAGGTGTCAAGACCGAAGACTCTCCATTATCATATATATCACACTCAATGGCTAAATATTTTATTTTTAAAACAAATTATTCTTCTTTACCTAGGATATATGTTTTTGTCAAATTAGAGACATAAAATTAATCCTTATTATTTTATTCAATAAACCAAGCTCATCTTATAAAAAGTATTCTAACCAAATCTAAAGAAGTGACTTAGTCAAAAAATTATAAAACATCAACTTTCCATTAATTTGTTTAATAAATTAAATTATTGCTATTCGTCTCACAACTAGCTAGCTAGTCAAACCAACTAATTAATTAACCATAGTTGAATTAAACTAATATTTTTTGGTTTCAACATGAAGTAACTAGCTCATTTCATCTTCCAGTCACCTAAGTTTAGGCTGCAAGATTTTTTTTATGGCCTAAGTATACTTTTGGTCCCCTAACTTTCGCAAAGATCTTAATTTGGTCCCTTAACTTTTTTATTGCAATTTTGGTCCCCTAACTTTCGCAAAGGTCTCAATTTGGTCCCATAACTTTTTTTGTTGCAATTTTGGTCCCCTAACTTTTGAAAGTGTCTCACTGTTGGTCCCAAGTGCACTTTTTCCATCCATTATCTGCCGTTAGTGCCGATCTGGCAGGCTGAGTTGGCTGATGACGTGACAAATATGAGTGAAGTGGATTAAAAAAAGACCAATGCGGAGACGTTTTCATGACTTGGAAGTGCACTTGGGACTAATAGTGAGATGTTTTCAAGAGTTAGGGGACCAAAATTGCAACAAAAAAAGTTAGGGGACCAAATTGAGACCTTTACGAAAGTTAAGGAACCAAAACTGCACTTGAGCCTTTTTTTATTGATATGAATAACTTCCCTATGAATCAAGTTAGGGTTTAGGGTTTGTTTTTTTTTTTAAATAGGGTTTAGGGTCCGATTTTATTGTGAGTGACTTGAGTTTAAAATACCTATAGGCTATAACAATGAATCACATAAGATTTTGGTTGCAACGTACTTGGTTTAATTATGATTGGAGTTTGTATATTTATATATATATAGATCTTGATATATTTTATTCTAAAAGAATCTCATAATATATATCCTTGTTATTTCTCGAAGAGTAATGCTTAAAGTGATATAAGAGATATTTCGGTGCGTTGAGGCTAGCTTAAAAGTAATTCTTTTTTGTTTTTGGTAAAAAAAAGTTCAAGTGAAGAGATGGCACTCCGGTCCATGATCAGGCCTCAGGGTTAAAGAAGTACTTACAGATGACTTACCAAATGAGACATCATGAAGAATCAAACACAAACCATACAATTGTCATGGACCGAAGGTAAAAAAAAGTCATTCTTTTGTTATACTTATATATGATCAATCACCTTTAAAAGCATCGATTTAAATGACAATCAATTGTTTTATTATCATAAATATAAATAAGTTAAAATACTCAGCAAAATTAATCCAATCATAGTACTAGTTTTTCTGAAAAAAAAAATCTAAATTTGTCAGGATATCATGTGCTTGTAAAACTGGAAAAAGAAAAAACAGAAAATATTGCACACATAGGCGCCGCACAGAAAATGTAACTTTTGAACTTTTAGCAAAATTTTGCTCAAACCAAAAAAAAAACTTTTAGCAAAATTTGCGGAACATTTATACATGTAGAGTTAAATCAACATTCATAAATCAACACATGTATACATGCGAAGAACCCGATCCAACGTGTAGAGTTACACATTTTCATGCATTTTGCTAAAAGTTTTTTTTTGTTTATATCTAATCTAAGAAGCATGGACACTTCATTTTGAGGGCGTGTCGCCGTGTCGAACACGTGTCAGTGTCCGACACCCGTACGACACCGACACGACACATATTCATAAATTTTAGAATATAAATCAATTTTTTGTAACTTTAACATGACATATAAGAGAAAATAATAATACATATGACATATATTATGAATAAAACTTGTAATTTTTAAATTTTTCAATAAAAATTATGAATATTTAATTATTTATATATATATAAATATATGCCGTGTCGTGTCGCGTAATTTTGAGAGTTTAACGTGTCGCTGTGTCCGTGTCCGTGTCGTGTCCCGTGTCCGTGTCAGTGTCCATGCTTCCTAGTATCTAATTGATTAACATTTATACATGTGTTGATTTATATATGTAGAATTCTCTGAATGTTGATTAACATTTATACATTTATACACATGTTGATTTATATATGTAGAGAACTCTACTATTAGATATATAAATATTTTCTGAAGAGAACTCTACTATAAATGTTGATTAACACATGCGAAGAACTTATAAATCAACACATGTATAAGTTCTTCGCATGTCAACACATGATTTTTTTTTTAAAAAAAAATGTGCGGAAAATGTTGTGAGCAATGAAAAAGAGATTTACACATAAAAAGTTCTAAAAACAAAAATTAGATATATAAATATTATATATATTTATAAATGTTAATCAATTTAAATGTAATATATATATATATATAATTCTGTAAACTCTAAAGTCATAATATCTTTATTAAGGACTTAACATCATAAATATATAAGAAATTTTTGTTAAAAAAATATGTATGCGCAAGGGTTACGAGTTGTGTTGGTTTCTAAAATTGAAAACTTGAAACCCAACTTGCGTGGAGTTCCATAATTCCAAAACTAAATCAACTCATGAACCTAAACCAGTTGTAATCAAGTTGATATTTACAAATACATGGATCAACCCCAACCAATTTTTATTCTCAGTTGAATTTAAAAGTAAAAATATAAATATTTGTTATAAGGTCTAACTTATCTCAAAAAAAATTCTCAAGGGGAGAGGATCAACTCATATTTACACAGTTTGTCAGTCTTTTAACTAAACGATGTAAGATTTCAATACGCCCGAGACAAGAGCGTGAAGTCAACCGATTATCTCCATACATGGCAACTCACAATAAGACTCATCCATCCACACATACTCAAATCTACTCTGATACCGTATTACAAGGCCTAACTCACTTCAAAAAGAGCTCTCAATGAGAGATGATTATCTCAACCCATATATATATATAGCTTGTCAGTCTTTCAATTAAGCGACGTAAGTCTTCAACAATATTGAAACAATTTAATTGTAAAAACTCAATTATATATTAACCCTAAAAGAAAGTATAGAACTCTACTAGATCAATTATCTTATCATATGGACTATGAAGGGATGAATCATGACATCATCATCCTCCACATTACTATAATTTGTGTAGTATGAAACCTTGACGCCGCCAACCAAACCTCCAAAATTTTAATGTTTTGATAGATATACATTCTAGTAAGGGTCCCATTATTCAATTGATCGATGATCAACTAAATAAAGAATGAATTAGTACAAGTATGCATTATTATATATAGTGATAAAAGATGCACTATAATTGTGTGTGGTCCATAAGTTTAGGAGATGGAGGTAGCATATATATATATATATATATATGATTAATTATACAAAGTAATTAACCAAATATTCTTTCCTTGTTCTCCAATGTTTCTCTACCATGTTAAAAGCATATATATGTTGGAGAAGCATCCAACAAGGCCAGTATGATGGTGACACATTATTAATATATAATCTCCCTCATTCATGCTTTTAGACGCATGCATTTGCAAAAAGGGACTCTTCAGAATTAGGTTCTTTAATCAATATCGATCTTTCATTATATATTATAATAGTTAATTAACACTTAATTAAACTTATTCAAATAAGGTACACTTGATCGATGGTGGAGGATGATGATTCGTTCATATGCTCCCTCTAGGGCTTTCAAAACCCTAACTTATTCATAGTTGAGCAGGCGGCGCCAATTTTTTAATCCCATTAATTAATTCATTAATTTCGTTTAATTTTCTTAATTATTTTCTTTTCAAATGATATGTAGGAATCCTCACACACTTGCTTCCAATGTGATCGATTTCATTTCACAGATTAATAAATTAATTAAATCTCAAGCTATAATGCTATATATTTAGGTAGGTAGTTAGCTAAGCTATAGATTTTTCTTTTCTTTAAAAGGGGATATATATGGTTTCTAGTTTTAGATATACACCTTCTACAGCAATCTTTCCTTTTTTTGACGCGTCTATATATATAGCTTTCTTTTTGGGTTTATTATTTTGTTCTATATATACATTTACAGTAGAAACCATTAACGCTGATAAAGTAATTAGTGATAATTATCCTTCTATAATAATATTAGTAACAATAACTATTAATTATTGTTGTCTTTGGTCATTCTTTGGATACATATTTTTTTCCAACCATATATTGTTTTTTATATTTATGCGGTTATATTATTACTAATTTGTGAAATAATTAAGGATCATTAATTATTAATTAATCCGCGATATGACAATATGTGATTTTGCAGCATTAAATCCACATTCCGCAATTTGCAGCCCCATTATTAATAACTAGTCTATTTTTTTTAGTAACTGAGCATTATTTAGAGTATTCACGTCAAAAATAATTACTAATCCCTTGCTGTCTTATAGGCACCTTGAATGGAGAGAGAACTGACCTAAAAATTTAGTTAAGAAATAACCAATCCTTTAGAATATTAGAGATGACATCAATATTTAGTATTGATTGTAGAATCTTACGAAAATTTACACTTAAAACCTTTAATTGGTTAATATGTATGTTTTTTTTAATACTATTGCCACTTTGCCATCAATTCCTCCCTCTTAATATGTAGTAACTGGCTAATTAATAATTAATAATTAATTATAAATGGGACTAGAATTGGCTAATTAGCTAATATATATGAGATGAAGGTTCGGCTTCCATGGATGTTGATCTGTTAACTGTGTACTCCTATTTCCTAGGTGTAATGTAAATTAACAAATGTAGATTACATTTATATACATCGCAATCATATCATCATAAGGGTTGTTGAGCGTGTATCACATGAAATACATCAAAGTGCATTTCTACCAAATTGATTTAAGTATAAAAAACAATGATTGAATGCTATTCTACTTTAATTTACAAACAAAATATATAGTGTAGAATTGGTAAATAAATGAATTTCTTAAACATGATATATATATCTTAAGTTTAAATATCAAAATGATACAACTATATAATACTATAGAGAACTAGAGCTCCATATATATATATATAAAGATCAAATTATTATACATGCACAGCACAATTTGCTGTATATATCTTATATTATATGGCTTCACCCCTTTCTGGTCGTCCATGTTTAAAACTATAGTCTATAAATTAAAAATAAGAGAAAATTTACTATTTGGTCTCTCTTTCTTTACTAAGTTAACAATTTAGTCCCTTATTTATTTTACATATTAACGGGCACGCAAAGCCCCTAGTATATATATGTGTGTAAGCGTGATTCTCGCATGCAGTTTAGAAGGATTTGTGAGTGATGAGGATGATGATGGATGGTTGATGCCTTGATGATGGTGTGAGAAGAAAGAGAGAGAGAGGAAAGGAATAGAATGAGAGTGATAAGAGAGAGAAAGAAGAGAGAGAGAGAATCAGTTCAAATTAAAAGAAATGAAAAGGAGGGATTGATGAGGCATCACCATTCAACCATGCATGTACTGTACTGCATAAAACAAATAAGGCCCATCCTAAACCAACTTGCATTTCTTTTGATGGCCGATCTCATTTGTTTCGACTAATTCGAACTTAACTTACGTCATGTACTTAGTTATATTGAGAGAGTCTCTTATTAATAGGATCGGAGTAATTAACTTTATTCACATAAAATCTTAAATTTAAAATTTTAGTTAAGTAATATCAGATTGCTTATCACTTAAGCTTATTCTATATTATATTGATAAAGCAATTTGCATTAATTCGATTGATCACATGGACATAGAGAGACATATATTTATATATAAGAAGAATTAAAGAAAGAAAAAGAGAGATATATAGGTTAATTTGATTTGGATATTCAAATCCTATTTGCATCCTAGTTTGTGGGGTGGGAAAAGGAGCAAAGCTTTTACAAGCGTACAGTTTGTGTCAAGTTGATATATATATTAATGTATGTTTATATTCTGCTAAAGGATTTGTTGGGATCTTATTACAAAAACAAAAGCAATATATGTACCACTTATATAATTGCAGGGGCTATATATATATATAGAGAGAGAGAGAGAGATTCTTATTCCTCAATCATTTAAAGTTTGTGCTGTGGGATATATGATCTATAAAAACCAGAGGAAAAAGGTGAAATTCTTATGAGCATCACCACTTCTCACGATCCATATATACCAACGAATCAATATCTCTAATTTATATATGTATATATGGATTACCCACCTCCAAAAAGCCTCACACCTACATACACTTGCCATTGAAAAGCTTATATGTAGTCATAGATGATATTGGATTATATATTATGTTGGACAGAAAGTACGTAATTACTTAATATATATATATATAAACTATATATTACATATATATTTAGTAGTGAGTAGTGACCACTGTCCACTTGTTCTTTTTGCAAGGAGATAGCTAGGAAGCACATTCCGTTAGGGTTACCATATATATAAGAACAACAATATATATCACAAATCATTATGATGACGATCGATAAAAAACAAGAAGAAAATTTAAGTATTGCAATATTAAGATTATAGATAAAATTTATTACTAAATAATGCCGTTATTAGGAGCCTATTCCATTTTCTAGATCTCGGGTATTTTTTTTTATCTGAAAGAAAGAGTAAAAATTAAAAGATGATAAAGACAAAGGAGAGAGCTAGATCTCTCTACAAGAAGTCCTTAATTACTAAATTTTAAAAATTTCCTTTCACTCTTTATAAACATGTAGTTAGTCGTTTTCTCTATAGTGAAAGACTTGTAATAAAAGAATTAGTTAGTCACTATTCTCAATGATAAATACCATGATTTAGAAGAAAAAATATATACACATAATTCCTTTGAATTATTTATGTTGCCACTTGCTTGGTAACTAGTACTGTTTTGTAGGTATTTAAAAGGGAACAAACACAATATAATTAATTAATTAAGTCCTGCTTTTTTGACAAGCCAAAACTACCTTTCTCATAAGTTAGTCGCGGATTCTGTAATTTTAAACTCCCTCATCCTCACAGCAGGTATATATATTTGATCATATTATACTCTTCAGTCTTCACACACGCACACACACACATGTAATTTCATATATATATATATAGCAAGTTAGCAACTATTGAAATACCCATGTATACCAAATTCAAGTTAGCTACTCTTGTTGCAAAAACATAACAGATATACATATATGATATATGTATATATAAAACTTTAATTTGTTTGTAGAATTGTAATCCAAGATACAACATAAAAACTAACAAAACCCCACCAGAAAACAAAAACATAAAAGAAATTAAACCAAAACAGCAGCTGCTATTGACTACATATCATAATTAATTCCCCATTTGAACATATATTAACCATCATCATCATGCATCTCTTGGAATAGCCTTGGCCACGAGTGAGTGTTTCATTTCCAAAGAGAGTTTCAATCGCTCAGACAAATCCACACCATGATCACCATCACCAGATGGAACCCACTTGAAATTCTGCAGCAAAATAGCTAGCCATATCTCCACAGTGGCTAACCCCATAGCCTTCCCTGGACACACCCTCCTTCCTGAACCAAAAGGAGCCAACCTCAGGTCCGAACCCATGATATTGAAGCCTTCCTCTTCTTGCATGAACCGCTCTGGCTTGAACTCCAATGGGTCAGACCACACCTCAGGGTCGTGTGTAATGGACCACATGTTAACCATGGCTGTGGTTCCTGCAGGAACCAGGTGTGAGCCCACTTGGGTGTCGTGAATGGCTAGGCGAGCCCATGATAAGAGTGGACCAGGTGGGTGCATCCTTAAGGTTTCCTTCACTATGGCTCGTAAATAAGCCAGTTTTGGAAGGTCACCTTCACACACTTGCCTATTATTACCAACAACTTCGTCTATTTCTGATTGAGCTTTGGATTGGAGTTCTGGGTGTAGTACCATTCTCGCTAGGATCCATTCCAAAAGTATTGCCACTGTGTCTGTTCCCCTGAATATCATTTCCTGCACGAAACCAACATATACATACATGTTCATTTCATTCTTATTTTACAAACTAAAGAGTACAAAGAAAGAGTAAATAAACCATTTGAGTTCTAAAGATATTTAATCTCTCAATTTAGTCCCTAAAATATACGATTTCAATGGATTTGATCCTTTTGTAACCTAAAGAAACCATTAATTGAATATCTTCATTCTTTAATCTTTACGGACCAAATAATGAATTCACACTAGGAAAAAACAGTCCAAATTATAAGTCATACCCAAAGAACAGCAACCATATCAGAGTCGGTCATGCCGTTGTTGTCTCTCTGTAAATCTAGCAGTACATCAACGAAATCAGCTCCTTTTTCTTCTTCTGGTTTCTCTTGTTCATTATTTTGAGCCCTTTTGATCCTATGCTCCTCTATGATTTTCCCCACGAAAGCATTCACTCTGGTCACCAGATTTCTACACCTCTTCCTCACGCCTTGCAAATCCAGCCATCCCAAAACAGGAAAATGATCACTCCAATTAAAACTCCCAAGCAAATCATACCCTTCCCTCACCATCTCCTCAATCTCACAAAATTCGTAACTCCTCCCAAACGTACTCACCATCACGTTGTTCAGCGACCCAATATGCAGCACTTTTCTCACCTTCACTTCCCCGTTTTCCTCCATCAACCCTCGAATCTCGCTCACCATTTGCATCCCGATTTTCGAGCGCGAATCGCTCAGGGACGCGATTCTCTTCGGGGAGAACACGTGTGTGGCTGAGATTCGCCGGAGATTCCTCCAGTACTCTCCGAATGGCGCGAACCCCATTGCTCTGTGAAACATAAGCTCGTACGCCGATTCTTTAATGGGTCGGTCCGCGAAAGCAGAACTGTTCAGAATCTCTTTCGCGGTTTCCGGGTGGCTCGAGATTATGAACCGGGTGAACCCGACCGAAAATGCCATGAGCCGTTTTACTTTGAAGCATTCGGCGAGATTCGCGAGGATTCTGTGGGTAAGTTTGCCTGTGAAAGCGAAAACGAGGCCGAGCAGAGGGAAACCGGAAGGTCCGGGAATGACGGCGGCGGCGGCGGTTTGACGGCGGCGGAAATTAGACGGCGCCGGCAGAGCCCAAGCGAGACCGCCGGGAACGAGCCAGTAGCCGAAGACGGCGACGAGGGCGAGAAAACCAAGGAAGAAGTTGAAGGTGAGAATGGAGGAAGAATTCACAGAAGGTGGGAAGAACAGAGAACAAAATTCAGATGACATTTTCGTACTGGTTTTCTTTTTCTTTTTCAGGTAGAATATAATGGGATAGCTAGCACGAAATGGAATTAAGGGGGTGCTTTGCTTTTTACTTTCTAATGCTGCAAGGAAGAAAGAGACGAAGCAGTTATAGAGAGAGAAGAAGCAATGAATTTGAAAGAGCGTAAAAGCAGTAAGAGAGAGAGAGAGTGGGAAGGCGTAAGTTTGAAGAAGACGAAGAGGACGGACCTGAATTTATACTTGCTGTTGCAGGGTAATGAGTAATGACAAATGATAGTGAAACGTTACTATTAATGATTTTACTAAAAAATAAAATATATAACTAAATTCTTTCAATAACGGAAAAAAATAGTGAAGCGTTCAAAAATGAAAGATTATACCTTATACTCTTAGGAATCATGTGGTATACGAATTAGAAAAATAATCCGGAATTATGAGCTTCGAATTAGAATAATTTCGCATTTGGTACGCGAATTGGAAAATTAGTCCCAGGAATATTGTATTTCCAGGAATAGCATAATTTCTTAAAATAATTATTTTTTAATCCCAACCCTAGGGGGTTTCCACCCCCTCCCCTAGGGGGTGAGATTAGTCTAATCCCATGACATGAGATTATTTTTCTCATCCAAAATGACTTCATAACCCCTAATTAATTCTTTCTCCACATGACATGGGACAACAATCTTATTGATAATTTCTTCACTTTGAACCCAGGGTTGAAAAAATGTATTATGCGTCATGTTCTTTGTTACTCATAAGTAGTATGAATTTTTATTTTCATGTTATTTTGAGAATTATTTCAGTTATGTTTTGAGTGAGATTTTTTTAGACAATTTTATTATGTTGAGAATTATGGACATTGTGTTATGAAATAGTATTTTTCTAGTGAATCTATTAATGTTATTTAAAAATTTTAATTATGATATAATTATTTCTTTATGATATAGTATTTTTCTCATGAATTGTTTTAAAGAATTTCTACATTTGATAAACTAGTAATTGATAATAAAAAGTCAAGGACATATTTGTAAAAGTATTAAACATTCCCAGGAATATCAAAATTGAAGTAAACACAAAATTTTAACATTCCTAGGAATATTGCAAAATAATCCTAAGATTATTTTAATTCATCCAAACAGACATTTTTATAATCCTGGGAATCTTATTCCTGAGAACGTAATTCCCGAAAATGAAAAAAATAATTCGAATATCAAACGTCCCCTTACATTGATAAACTTGAGAATAAAAAATTAAAGAATGCTATATATCTAAGTATCTATGTTATAGTGATATTACCATTTTGTCCCTTGAGTGAAGATTAAAGATCATTACATTATTTATATTTAATAGAGACTCTAATTCTATAAATTTGAGTTTATCATTTTATGGATATGGAAGTAATTTATCTATAATAATAAATATTTATTATATTTTTGATATTTTTATATTAAAAAAATAGTAAATTATAAGATAAATATTAAATATTTTATATATATTGAACTAATATAAAATAATTACATGGATATCGTTATTTTTGACAATTATAATCTAATATTTATATTTTAATAAAAATCAATCTAATTTTTTGAATTTGAATATGAATATATAAATGTTAGATTATTTATCAAATTCAAAAATATGAATTGATTTTAATAATGGCATGCCATATATTAACGAATATTTGTTTGACTGCTCCATCATCATCCTCGTTACTTTTCAGTTTTCAGAAGATTAATATTTTTCTAAGAGTATAAATATTCAAAAGTATATTTTGTTTTGCCCATTTTTCATTTTTCAATAAGAAATAAAGTAACTTTTAAGGGTAAAAATGAGAAATTGTTTTTGGTCAAATGTTCATTTTAGTCCTAAATGTATGCCCTAACGTTCATTTTGATATTTTATGTTTCAAAATGTTCAAATTGGTCATAAATATTAACAAAATGTTTCACTTTAGTCTCAAACTATTGAATTTGATCATAAGTTTTTGGTATCTCATTTGAAATTCAAAAGACCTCTTAAGAGTAATATGTAGCTCTGAATTCGTCATATTTGAACTTAAAATGAGAGATATATGATTAATTTCGTTTGTTTGACCGTGAAATGAGAGGTCTACTTTTATATTTAATTTGATCACCTCGTTTATTGACGACCCCAATTGAATAGAAAAAATACTCTTTGAGAACAACATGTAGCCCTGAACTTGTCACGTTCAAATTTGAAAAAAGAGAAATATGAAAAATGTTCAATAGTCTGAGATCAAAATGAAATATTTTATCAACATTTAGGACCAATTTGAACATTTTGAAATATAAAGGACCAAAATGAACATTAAAACATATTTAAACTGAAAGGCCAAAGTGCACTTTTAGTCCCATAACTTTTGCTAAGGTTTCAATTGGTCCCATAACTTTTTTTCTTGCACTTTTTGTCCCATATCTTTTGGTCAAGTTGCAGATTTGGTTCTGTGTTACACTTTTGGTCCCATATCTTTGGGCCATGTTGCAGAATTGGTCCTATATCTTTTTAGTCAGGTTGCAGAATTGGTCTCATATCTTTAGGTCAGGTGTAAAATTGGTCTCATATCTTTGGATCAAGTGGGACTAGTGGTGAAACTTTTTGCAAAGATATAGGACCAATTCTGCAACCTGGCCAAAAGATAAGGGACTAAAAGTGATACGGGACCAACTCTGTAACTTTTTACAAATATATGGGACTAAAAGCGGTACAAAAAAATTATGGGACCAAATTGAGACTTCACCAAAAGTTATAGGACCAAAAGTGCACTTTGACCAAACTAAAATAACCCTTTGATTCTTTGAAGACGTGTCTTCGCTCAATATTATGGACCTGGATCCTCTGCATTTCAACTTTGGTGCATTTTCATAAAGTGTAGAGAGAGAATGGAAGAGTTGGAGAGAGAAGTTTGGTGAAGTGTGGGTCCCATAAAATTTTTCTCTCTCTAACTCTTTCTTTCTCTCTCTAAACTGCACACACTTCACAATGCAGAGGATCCACTCTCCAATATTATCCATTAATTATTATAACTTCCATTAGATACACATTTTCTATCTATAATTATATAAGTTCTTTAAACGTGAATGTATTGATGAAAATATTTATCATATGATTTTAGTCAAATATATTGCTAGAAAAAAAAGTCAAACATAATTAATTGCTTTTCTCACATTATTAATTTATTATAAAACTTGCTAAATAAAAGTTGTCAAAAACTCAAAATATGTAGGAATACATAATAATAAGCAATCAATAAATTAGTCTAAATAATGAACGATTATTATTATTTAAGTAAAATTTTACATTTGAGACTTTTAGTGTTTTTAGTGTTGAACATTTGATTAGATAGTTTTCCTTAGTTTGGCAAAAAAAAAAAAATTGTTTTCCTTAGTAAGCAAATACGCAATTTGAATCTCTATAGTGCACTTTAGGTGAAGTGCCTAAAGTGCAAAGAGAAAAATGAACAAATAGAGAGAGAAAGTGGATCCCACTGACACTTTCTCTCTCTAATCTATTCTTATCTCTCTCTACACTTCATCTAAAGTGCACTATAGAGGATCATATCTCGGCTAACACGTTGTACATTCCATTCAAATTAAATTAAATATAATTTGTAATTTTTACCACTTATTTTTAAATAATAAATTAATAATATAACGAATAAAAATTATTATTTATAACTTAATATCACCATTATGAGTTCATGGCCAGGGTCTTCAGGTGCATTGGAAAATCTTTGACAAACTATTTTTTTTAAAATTTAATAATAAAAAATCTTCAAGACTTCAACAACAACTAATTGCTATTAAAAATTATAGTAAAAAAATAACAATCTTTGAAAATTCTTATACCATACTACCAAAAGGGACAGTTCAAGGAAAACGAACTTTATTAGTATTTAGTATTTACTACTATATTTGTGCCTATTCAAAAAAGAAAGAGTATATTTGACTGAAGGAGTGACCAGTGAGAATAGGAGTTGACAAACACAATTGGTATAAAACATAATAACTGTATTTAATGACACATTAATTTCAATAAATTTTTTTTCAGGCCAAAAAAATTTGTTAATAATTTTTTATATTATTAAATCGAGTAACATTTGAAATATGTAACTTTGAAATAGTAGACAAAGTCGATGGGATCCTCAGTCAGAGTCGAACGACCAAAGCGGCGGCGACGACGAATCGGGAAGCGGAACGAGGAAGAGGAAGTCCCGTTGGGCTGACGAGGAAGAGGAAGTACCACTCTTTGTATATATTGTGGTTGGGTATAGATAAGTTTTAATATGTTGCATATAGATCCTATTTCAGTCCATTTCATCTTATTTTGCCACATCATGATCATAGTCACTATGCCACGTCATACTTAACGGCTAAATATGGATGGAATTCACCAAGTGACTAATGGTGGAACCTTTTGAGAAGTTATGGGACCAAAATTGCAACAAAAAAAAGTTATGGGACCAAAATGAAACCCTTGCAACAAAAAACCTTTTTATGTATTTTACTAACGGTGGAATTCGCCCGATATGTAGAGTATTTTAGTATTTTATTTTTTATTAATATTTAATTTTGTTGGTAAAAAATAGACTATCAAAATATTTTAAAGTAAATACATAAAAACGTCCCCCATCGAACTACCAACAAAAAAAAAAAGGCTTAAGTGCACTTTTGATCCCATAACTATGATAAATGTTTCATTTTGGTCCCATAACTATGACAAAGATTTCATTTTGGTCCCATAACTTTTTTTGTTGCAATTTTGGTCTCATAACTTCTCAAAAGGTTCCACCGTTAGTCCCTTGGTGAATTTCATCCATATTTAGCCGTTAAGTATGACGTGACATAGTGACTAGGATCATGATGTGGCAAAATAAGATAAAATGGACTGAAATAGGATCTATATGAAACATATTAAAACTTATCTATACTCAATCACAATATATACAAAGAGTGGTACTTCCTCTTCCTCGCCAGCCCAACGGGACTTCCTCTTTCTCGTTCTGCTTCCCGATTTGCCGTCGCCGCCGCTTTGGTCGTTCGACTCTGGTTGAGGATCCCATCGACTTCGTCGGTGCCTTCTGCTTGAAGTCTCTTCTTCCCCACCAGATTGGTCCCTATCACTACCACTCTTTGTATATATGGTGGTTGGGTATAGATAAGTTTTAATATGTTGCATATAGTTCCTATTTCAGTCCACTTCATCTTATTTTGCCACATCATGATCCTAGTTACTATGTCACGTCATACTTAACGGCTAAATATGGATGGAATTCACCAAGGGACTAACGGTGGAACCTTTTGAGAAGTTATGAGACCAAAATTGCAACAAAAAAAGTTATGGGACTAAAATGAAACCTTTGTCATAGTTATGAGACCAAAATTGCAACAAAAAAAGTTATGAGACCAAAATGAAACCTTTGTCATAGTTATGGGACCAAAATTGCAACAAAAAAAGTTATGGGACCAAAATGAAACCTTTGTCATAGTTATGAGACCAAAAGTGCACTTAAGCCAAAAAAAAAAAACATAAAAACGTGTAAAAGGCACGTGGAAAGTGGGGAGAGGGTAGGAGGGAAAACGGTTATGCCGGCGCAATCATTCTAGTAACGGTACAACCTCTCGTCGTCTTTTTTTATTCTGTTATTTTGAATTATTTGTTATTATTTTTAATTACGGTTTCTTTTTTTCACAATTTTAATTACGGTTAAGTTATTACATAAAATAATATTTTAGTCATAATATGGTTAAAGAGTTATTTTGGTTTTAAATGTATATGTTGATATTCGTTTTGGTCCTTTATATTTCAAAAGATTCATATTGTTCTTAAATGTAGGTAAAATATTTCATTTTGATTCCAAACTATTGAATATGGTAACATTTCTCTCATTTTAAGTTCGAATGTGACAGATTTAAAGTTATGCGTTGCTTTTGAAGTAGTTTCTTTATCCAGTCGAAGCCGCCAATAAACGAGGTTAAATCAAGTCCTAAAAGTATGTCACTCTTTTCACATCAAACAAGTAAAGTTGATCAAATTTCTCTCATTTCAATTTTGAATGTGATGAATTCAAAGTTATGAGTTAGTCTTAACAAGTCCTTATTTTTTCTGGTTGGGATAGTCGAGTTCAAAAATGAGATTGGGACCAAAAAGTAAAAAATTATGAAAATTTGCTTATAAATCCACTTTCGAGTCTAATTTGACCTCATTTGTTGATGATTCCAATTGGTAAAAAAAAAACTCGTTAAGAGTAACCCGTAACTTTGAACTCGTCGCATTCAGAGTTGAAGAGAGAGATATGAACAATTTTACTTGTTTGATCGTGAAATGAACAACTTACTTTTGGGACCCGATTTGACCTCAGTTGTTGATGACCTAAACTGGATAAAGAAAGTATTTTCCGAAAACAATACATAACTATAAACTCATTACATTTGAACTGAAAACGAGATAAATATGATTGTATTCAATAGTTTAAGACTAAAATAATACATTTTGTCGACATTTAAGACCAATATAAATATTTTGAAATATAAAAAACTAAAATAAATATAAAGAAAAACATTTAAGAACAAAATAACTCTTTGACCATTATAATAGTACATATATTTTATTAAATACTTTTAAAAAATATAACAGATCATCCTTTTTTTTTTTACTATCACCACACCAGCTAAGTAAATAAAAATAAGCTTTTAAAAGAAATGGTAAATAAACATAAGGACAAATATTTAAGACCAAAATATATTTATTTATTATGCAAAGTAAATAACTTTTCAAAATAACTTTTTGATGGTCAACAAACTATATTTTATTTATTATGCAAAGTAAATAAAACAAATTGTGTAAGATCCAATCTAGGAGGTGTAAAAATTGTTTACTCTTAACCAAATGTCAGAAATTTGATCATTAACTTTAAGTATGAAATAATTTTGATTCTTTAGCTAGATGTTTATTGATCAAGGTACTTGTCATTATTATCGACAATAAATACTTTGAGTAACGTTTAATTACCAATAAACAAATGTAAAAGATCCAATCTCATAATAACTAAATGGAATTTTATATATTACTTTGATAATAATTAAATCACAATGACACATATATTACACTCGGCTTTCTCTTTCAATTTTCATTTTCTTGGAATCTTGTTCCTTTGGGTTCCATTATCTCTCCACGTTTTTTTTCTTCAAATTTCTTTATAAAACAAATAAGTAAATTATTTATATTTTTATTATAAAGTTCTTCAATCACAATCTTCTTTTATTTTATTTTTTTATTGGTTTATGCAAAAATATATTTTGAATACTTTTGTTATATCATGATTTATTTATACAAAATTTTCAATAAATATGATATATTTATTGAAGAATATTATAATAGAGATATGAAGAATTTCTTTTGTCGTTAAGTAGTTACTGCTATGACCCATGCTTTTCTTTCACAATCAACGGATCAAATCCAATAGTGCTTTTACGCCGAAAATAAATTTTTTAAAAAAATAAATCAATAAATCAATACAGAACAACTTCCTTTCAATTTCTTTTTCATCCTACTTTAACAGAATCCGTCCCTCTTGTCTAGTTACGGCTGGGCTTACAACTTGGGCACTAGTCCTCGTTCTTGTCCTCGATCGTTCATAATATATATATATATATTAAAAACAATCGAGTATTTCTTTTTTTAAAAAAATGATTCAAATTTGTCTAAAAATAATGAAAGTGTGAGGATTGATCATATCAACATGTGCAGGCAAGGCAAGATTAATATGACAACGTAGATACAATTAGATTATCAAATGATCATTATCATGCATCACTTATTTTCACTTGCTGAATATTTTTTTTACTAGAAAGATCTCCTAATATCTAAGGGTTAGTTGAGTAGTTGATACTGAGTAAAACTACTTGCGATTTAAGCCTGTGTAGTAATCCTTTTGGTTGGACCTCTGTTGGTCTCTTCGACATGTCACTGACGCCTTATTCGGTAGTACTTGGCAGTATCTTCCCTTACTTTTACTTTTTGTTACCAAAATTAAAAAAGATTATCAAATGATCATGCCATCACCTATAATCCATAAATCGACTTTATAAATAATGTTACATAAAATATCATCATACCAAATTACGAGATCACAAATACAACAAGGGTGTGTTTATACCCAAAAAAAAAAATACAACAAGGGTGTGATCCAATTTTAATATTATAATATATGGGATGATGATCCATTAAAAATGTTTGAAAGATTAACTTCTATATTTAATAATAAAAAAAATTACAGAAATGTGAGCTAAGAAGAACCTGGATGCCAACATTCATGAGCATCCGATAGAGAAACATAAGACAAGGGAATCATCAACGTGGTGTTATGAAAACAATACAGTATTTGATTCATCCATATATATATATATATATATAGTTCATACAATCCATGCTTGTTTTCTTTATGCATCCTCCAATTGCTACATCTTTTTCACATTTCCTTTTCTACTACTCACACTCACCCATCATATTCATAACTCAACTTCTCATCGGGGATCGATTCAACCACTACCTTTTTTGACCAAGACAGACACTCCAATTCATTCTTCCTATTTTTCTTTATTTTTCCTCAATTATCTGTTTTACAGTGTGAATAAGAAATAATTATTATTCAAGGTGACAACTTATGATTCCTAAATTTTATACCTAGTCAATTAATTAGTTCTTGAATAATTGAAATGTACTACTTAGTCTCTGAATTATTACAATTGTCAGCGATTTGATCCCTGAGTCAAATTCAAAGACCAAAAAGTACAAATTCAATTCAAATTTAAGGACCAAATAATATAAATTTAGAGACCAAAAAATATAAAATTAGCTCAAATTCAAGAACTAATTAATATTAATTTAATACAAATTCAATGACTAAAAAATATAAAATTAGTTCTCAGAGATCAAATAATATTAATTTATTATAAATTTAGGGACTAAAAAGTATAAAATAGTTCAAATTCAGGGACTAAATAATTGACAATTGAAAAATTTCAGGGACCAAATCGTGTATTTTTATTATTCAAGAACTACTTAGTTAATTTAGTATAAATTGAGAGACCAAATAGCAAATTTTTTCGTATTCAACTAACTTATATTCTCAAACTCACTTCTTAGGTTTTATTTGATCTCATTTATCGACATTTTCAACTAGAGATGGAAATGACTTTTCAAAAGTAACACATATAATTTCAAACTCTTCAAGTTCAAACTTAAAACTAGAGATATATAACCCAATTTCATCATATTAATTGTAAAACAAGCAGCCCATGTTAAATAATTTAAGACCAAAAGTAAAAAAATATAGAATCATATAAGAAATCTACCTTGTCCTCCTTTTTATGGACCAATATGAATATTTCACCATCATCCATTCAGGTATTTCAGCTGCTCTCACGTGTCTGTCACGTGCTTGCTACTGTGACTCGAATCATTTACAGTGGACGCGCGCGTCGTTTTATTATATTCTGCTCCAAAAAGGACTGGCGTTTTTGTTTCTTCTTCACAGTTCACACGCTTGACACAGAAAGTTTTTTTTTTTGGCCAGAACCATTCATGAAAAGTTGATATGATATCATATGAGAATTACACTTCACATTTTTTATTATTCTATTGTGAGTATGAAACTTCCTTCGATTCGCTCGCTGACGAAATAATCACACACACACATCCATACATACATACATACACAAAACTTGCTCGGCAAGTTCCGTGGTAACCAACGTCAAAGTCAAAGTCGTCTCTATTCTTGCGGTCTTTCTCAGTGAAAGAGGTGACTGAGGTATAACCTAACCTTAATTGGAATTTTAAATTGTTGCCGCTGAATTCTTAGTCTGTAATTTGTAATTCAATTTGACTTTTCCCTATTTCGTTTCAGGAATACGAATCATCGAAATTCAATTCAAAACCCCTCAGAACTTCCACATTTGTTAGACCGAACCCTTTGAACAAAACAAGAACCCATTGCTTGTTCTTAGGGATATGGGCTCAACAAGTGAAATTGCCCCTCTCGTAGAGCGCAAGGCAAGTTTGCTTTTGAGTCGACAGTTGCTTTTTTTTTTTTTCTCTCTATTGTGCTATCATCGTTTGTTGCGTTGCGTTTGCTTGATTTTTGAATACCCTGTTTCCATGGGATGTTATCGTTTTATTGTTTGGAGTTTGGACAATCTTGTTTTCTCGTTCTTTCCTATAATTAAATTTAGTTTTCCCTACCATTTCAATTTGGAATAAGCTTGGAATTAAATGGCTTCTCTGCTTATCGTTCAGTTTAATTCAGCTTTATGTACTGAAATGATTCTTTCGTAGACACTGAGCTTATTTCGAATTTTCCATTTTCATTTGTGACAAGATTAAAAGAAAGTTTCATCATAGTTTTTAATAGTTTCAATTACATATTCCGATCACATGCACGGTTTCTTGTTCAAAGGCTACCTAGTAACCATTGTTTGATCATGCTTATACATTTCATAGTTTCTACGATTAACAGATGAAATAGATTTGCCGCATGATATAAAATTGTGCATATGGCTTTGGTTTGGTGGTCTACGCATATTTGTGATGCAAACATATCAGAAAGCTCTTTTGCACTATAAATTTTCTTTGTGATTTTGTTACTCTGTTACCATTTTAGGTTTTATCCTTTGATTTTTTGGTGTTAGGATTTCTTATCTTAAAATAAGATGTAAGCTTCTTCTCTTTCTAATAATTTTTCTTCTTCCATCCAAAAATAAGATAACTGCTAAAAGATGGATTTAGACATATCTCTAGAAGACTAGAACTGTCCTTATCATTTTGTTTCATTATATCTTACCACCTACAGGAAGAAGGAAAGAGTGATGATCCCCAAGTGAACCAATTGACAGACCTTGAACATGGTGATCCGGAGCTGGTAAGCATTGCTTATCACCTTTGAAGCATTTTATAACACCTTCTAGCATCAAATTTTTGAAGAATTGCTAACTTTATGCATGAAAATATCAGGCAGCAAATGTGGGATTCTGTCGGGTTCTTTCACTTGTAAGTGCTTATATACTTGGCAGGCTTTCCTTTGGTTGAATTAGGATTGCTTTCATGGTAATTCTTGTGATTTCCTTAATGACAGGCAAGGCCCGAAGCTGGGAAGCTGATCGTTGCGACGTTGGCTCTGTTTATTGCATCCATATCAGATCTTTTAGTTGTATGCATCACTTCCTCTGACTCTATCCCACCAAGAGAAACATAAAATTATTCAATTGCCTATCCACGTCCCCTGATTTTAATGTTCAGTCCTATCTAATGAATATGAATTTCTTTCTCCTGTAGCCAAAATTTGGTGGGAAGATAATTGACATTGTCTCAAGAGATACTCAATCTTCTGAAGATAAAAGTATAGCTTTAGATGCTGTCAAGAGCACTATACTTTATATCTTTCTGGTTGTAGTTGTTGGGTAGGAACCTTGCTTGATGACCTTTTGATCAAATGTTATGATCTATATATAACACTGCTTTCTGGCCTGTCACTTAATTTTCTCGAATTTCAGCTCAATTTCCACTGCACTTCAAGATTGGCTCTTTTCCTCAGCTAGTGAAAGGGTTGTTGCTCGGCTGAGAAAGAATTTGTTTAGTCACCTCATACTCCAGGTGAAAAAACCTACTCATGAATATTTTGAAACATTTGTCTCTCGTTGCTTATGGTCATTGGAAATTGAAATCTTTCAACTCTACAGCTTGTTCCCCTAGTCGTAGAAAAAAAAAAAAAAAGAAGCTTGTTTATTATGGATGAGTTTTGCAGGAAATAGCCTTCTTTGATGTCACTCGTACTGGGGAACTTCTGAATAGGCTATCTGAAGATTCACAGATCATAAAAAATGCTGCAACTACCAGTCTTTCTCATGTCCTGAGTAGCTTCTCAACTGCTTTTATCGGTCTTGGCTTCATGTTTACAACATCATGGAAGTTAACATGTGAGTAACTGGAAATAAATCAACTTGTTGTCATATGAATTATCTGTAAGGGTCACAACTTCATTTTCCTATGGTTTATCTCATTGGACCTCTTCCAGTGTTGGCTTTGGCTGTTGTGCCTCCTACTTTTATTGCTGTACGTAAATTTGGTTCCTTCCTTCGTGACCTTTCTCATAAAACTCAAGCTGCAGCTGCAGAAGCTGCTTCTATTGCCGAGGTACTTCTGTTGGATGGAATGCTGTCTTCACATATTGGAGATTGAGATCTCGAATGATAGGAAAAGGTGCCTAAACTGATATTACTTCTTTTTTGCTTGCTTGTTGCTTAGGAATCCTTTGCTGCCATAAGGACAGTAAGATCTTTTGCCCAAGAAGAATATGAAATATCACGTTACTCTGAGAAAGTTGATGAGACACTTAAGCTTGGACTTAAAGAAGCTGTGAGTCATCCATTTTAATTTGATCTATGTACCTGTTCGTATATCAATATATCCATTTGTTAGGCTTTGCAACTTCTAATTTAAGCAGCTTGGTGAACCAGAAAGTTGTAGGACTCTTTTCTGGAGGCATTTATACAGCTACTACAGTGCCAATTTTTTTAGTTGTTTTATATGGAGCTTATTTGACAATTACTGGTTCCATGTCTCCTGGTGATCTTACATCTTTCATTCTTTATAGTCTTACAGGTGAGTTTTTGCATGGTTTTTTTAAGTCTTACACCTTGTCAGGGATTTTTAGCTGACAAACATTTTCTGCTTCCCATGTAGTGGGACATTCTATATCTGGTCTCTCAGGATTGTATACTATGGCTATGAAAACTGTGGGTGCAAGCAGAAGGGTATTTCAACTTCTGGATCGCATCTCATCAATGCCAAAATCAGGAAATGAGTGTCCTCTGGGGTCAGTTCCCTGTACTTCTCATCTTTTCTTGTTCTATTAAAAACTATTTTCAAAGAATTCCTTCTTTGCTTTCCTGGAATACACTAAATTTAGGATGCAGTGATGCACAGATCATTTTTATTTTGTACAAAACTTTTAGTTTAGACTGAGAATGATATGGGTGCTGATAAATGACACCAAAATACCTATTATTTTAGAGATCAACAAGGGGACGTGGAACTATATGACGTTTGGTTTGCATATCCATCACGTCCTAGTCATATGGTTCTCAAGGTAACCGAGTTTTCTTCTTGTTCTTTGTGCTATTTGTATTTTGTACATATGTTTTAGTTGAATTTAGAATTAAGTATGTACGTTATAGGGAATTACGATGAAACTGCGGACTGGTGCTAAGGTTGCTCTTGTTGGTCCAAGTGGCGGTGGAAAGGTATAGTCTATATACATATGGTCAGATCTATTTCCTTTTGTCTCCTTTCTATGTTTTAATTCGAAACACAGTCCACAAAATATTATAATCTTTGAAATGGCTAAAGTAGCTTGTGTAATATCATGATATGAATTAAAGCATGGAAAATCTGGGAACTGGGAAGGGATCAAGGAAGTGAAAAGAGAAATATATGAGGCACATGAATTCATTTCTTGTTTGCTGCAGAGTACAATAGCTAACTTACTTGAAAGATTTTACGACCCAACCAAAGGAAGGATTTTGCTGAATGGGGTTCCTCTGGTAGAAATATCACATGAACATCTACACAAAAAGGTATCTTTATCATATTCTAGTAGTTTGTGTCTTTGGTTACCTAAAGTTAATGCAGAATGTATGCTCCATGGTAAGCAGATTAGTATTGTGAGTCAGGAGCCAATACTTTTCAACTGTTCCATAGAGGAGAACATAGCTTATGGATTTGATGGCAAAGTTAAGCCTGTGGATGTAGAAAATGCAGCCGTAAGACTATGATTCATTGTTTTCTTTTGTTTCACAGTAAGAGCCCCATTTATATTTAGTTCCCTCGTAACTGGTATGGATTTGAAATGCAGAAAATGGCCAATGCACACGAATTTATATCAAAATTCCCAGATAAATACCAGACCCAAGTTGGAGAACGTGGAGTGAGGCTTTCAGGAGGGCAGAAACAGAGAATAGCAATTGCTAGAGCTTTGCTTATGGACCCAAAAATTCTTCTCCTGGATGAAGCCACTAGCGCCCTAGATGCTGAAAGCGAATATTTGGTACAGGTTAGTTTAGATATGACCTATAAAGCACTCTCCAAATGTGTGTAACGAAGTCAAATCCTCTAAAGTGAGAATTTAGTAAAATTTCCCAAGTGAATCAAAACACTTTATGGTATAACATCTTTTGCAGTGTCCTTTCAATGTCCAAACTTTTTAAGTATATAATCTTGAATGCATTTTCTTTAGTGAATTAAGAAGAGATTCCATTTGTGTAGGATGCCATGGAGACTCTCATGAAGGGTAGGACAGTTCTAGTTATAGCTCATAGACTCTCAACAGTTAAAAGTGCCGATACAGTTGCTGTTATTTCTGATGGACAAATTGTTGAGAAGGGCACCCATGAAGAGCTTCTCAGCAACAATGGTGTTTATTCTGCATTAGTCAAGAGACAACTACAAACAACAAACCCGAAAGCTTAAGTCTCTTGGCTCATCATCTACAATCTCTACAATTTGAATGTTAAACAGAGAACAAATATAATTTTCCTCCAGCATATGTAAATATAAAATGTGCTTAGATTAATAAATATGTATTATCATAAGTATGGGCAGTGCTTGATAGTTTGCATTGAGCTTGTTATACAAAGCTTAAATGGTACTTGGGCTGTTAATATTGAAGCTTTTCTATGCTCTGAATAAGAATATACTTTTAGTGAATAATTAAATTTAAATGATCTCTCTTATACTTTCTCCATTATCTAGTTTAAATATGGAAAAACAAGATAAAACAACTCCTCAGAAAACAAAATAACCCATTCCACTCTTTAGTTGTCAACTAATTTGTTCTTCTCTTAGTGAAGAGAGACTTTTTTAGGCGCTTCTCAAGAATATATATTTTTTCTGAACAAAAACATAGAGAATATTTTCAATAATTAACACAATACGGCCGAATCTTTTAAATATTCCATGTGTTTCTATTGGAAAGCCTTAAAGTAAAACACCTAAAATCCAAAAATTAATATCATCCGAGAGACAATTAACTAATAATGAAATTGCAGCTCCAATAACACAGACTAGAAGGGGTGAAAGGATGAACAAAGCTTTCACTGTAAGTTGAAAAGTAGAATGCTCTTAATTATTTGCTGTCAGCTCTCAACGATTTATTTACAATCATTTAGTGGTAATATCAAAACTTTGAATAATAAAAAAAAAACGTATACAACTAGGCATAATTCAACCATTCATCAGCCCACAAGAGTTATACAATAGTGTTATTAAGGAGTGAAGAAACTAGGTCCTCAACTAGGGGTACTCTGACCTTTGTTTTGATTGACAGTCTCTAGACATTCCTTGGCTCGGTGTACTTTTGACTGAAGGTAGAAACTTCCATTCTTGGCATTCCTTTCAAACAAAGTATCATATTTCTGCATGGAAGAATGTCTATGTCTAAGATATCCTTTTATTTAACAAATAGATAATAACTAAACACAAATGAAATGATAGACTAACCTTCATAATTTCTTCCCAGGGTGTTTCCTCTGTCACGCCAAGAATCTGTCGAGCCTCTTGCTCTGTCATGACTTTGTTAGCTCTGCGGATAGTATTTTGTATTGTCTCTTGTGCAACACCATTTTTTGAGGCATCTGAGAAAATACTTTTATTAAGGACACAAGAACATAAAAGCCACAAACTTTAGTTGGAAACGACTTCCTTCAAGGTATAGGCAACTTGTTTTTGTAATTGTGAAAGTTCAAGTACAGAACAATACACAACAATGTATTAGGGTGTTCCTCTTGGGGTTGACCAGAGGCTGCTCCGTGGTTCAAAATGTTGGCACTATCCATTCTTGTTCATTCAGCATTCCTCTTCACTAATATTGCTAAGTCTATGATACTTTTTGATATTTAGTGTTACAATAAATTTTCGTATTAGGTTTTGGAAGGACACTAGGGTGGCAAACATTCTAATATATCCAGGTCTTTCTGGATCTATATTGTTTAGGTCTTAAAATTCGCGCATTCAGAGTTTTTAGTCTTTTCAAGGTCCTAACTTTTTAAACTCTATATGCTTTTGCTCTTGCAATACAATATCAACTTTCTTACTTCCCCCTCCACATCATTTTCCCCAACATCCTTAGGAATCAGTAGTCTTAAAATGGATTACGGATGGGTAAATATTATCAGCCAATCAGTTTGGTTAATAGTAATACAATATTATTACATAGTTCTTCCTGTCAGGAAGACTAAGGTGTTGGGAGAGACTATCTTTGGCCAAAGTATATTCATGCAAGCACACAAATAAAATTACCTTAGAGCTGAAAAACATTTCAGCAACATATGCATAAGGTATGTATTGCAAGTAAATAGTAACATTCAACAGAATCAACACAAACGGGGTAAAAGGCACCTCTATGAATTTATCAGAAAACTGTCCTGCAAATTTGAATGATGCAGAAATTGCAAATCCATGCATTAAAAAATAATTAATATAGGAAACTTACTAGCCAGTGCTTGTCGATATGCTTGAACAAATGCTCTTGCCAAAATACTCCCACCCATCACAATTAAGTTTGCAAGAATCTTGGCAGCCTACGCAAACAAATTCAATCAAACTTGAGATCCATATCAGAATCTGGAACACATTCCAGACACATATTTCCATAATCGGTATTGAAAATGAGACACTTACAAACATCATATTCTATTATAGGCATAAGAATGCTCTTTGAACTTACCATGGCAATATCAAGCAAATAACCTCTTAGATTCCAAAGCTTGAAATCTCTTATGTGAATCAGGGATTTTAAGGATATAGGTAAGTTATTTTTACCCTGCAATCAAGTAAAGCCATTAGGAACCAATTACTGCTTAGTGAAAAGTAGGCCTACTATACATTTAACAGAGAAGGGGGAAAAAAAAAGGTACACACTACACAGTGTATAAATGGACTGAATGACAACACATTTTATCACTAATCGCATAGCATTAGTTTAATTGTGGTAGTTAATGATATGTCACCTGGAAGGTAGGGATTTGAAGGGAAAATACACAATTTTATATTAATCTTCTAATGGAACAGAAAGGCTGAATTTGACTTCAGAAAATTTCAAAATGCGTTTATATTATCCTATTTAAGTTTTGGCCCCTCAAGAAAATCTGCATCCAAAAGGCCTATCTTTATTGAAAAGACTTCACAAACCTCAGCTGATCTTCCATTTACAAGTATTCTCTAAAGAATAACAATCCAATATTTAGATTTTAACAATATGTCATGTCCTGCAGAATCTCATTGTCTCGAGTAGCCTAGTGAAATTGATATAAATGAAGGAGGGAAAAAAAAAAAGAGGAAAAGAAAGAATACTACAAAGTTATACACAGAAAAAAAAAACTACAAAAATTTGTTTACCTAACCGAATTGCATTACATGATACCTATCATACAGGTTACGTAGATAAACACCTCATATTCTTTAGGAAAGGATTATCTTTCTGTTTTCTTTGTGGGTTTCTTCTTATAGCTGCTCCAGAAGAACTAGAAGGCTTTGTTGAGTTAGTTTTACGGTTTCATAAAAAAAATTAAAATATTAACCATACATCATTTCATCAAAACTCTAGCAGGTAAAGCATAAAATACAATACCAAAGATCTGTCAATCGAATTGTCAAATAGCAAGCAACCTAGATAGAGGAACCTCTTGACAATCCATGACCCATCCTTGAAATTTTTATCATCAACATCAACTTCCCACAACCAGATTAACATAAA
The DNA here is from genome assembly GCA_003254925.1 of Chamaecrista fasciculata. Taxonomy (NCBI): domain Eukaryota; kingdom Viridiplantae; phylum Streptophyta; class Magnoliopsida; order Fabales; family Fabaceae; genus Chamaecrista; species Chamaecrista fasciculata. Next base: position 57,104 of record QANZ01017774.1, read on the forward strand.
CCCAACATTCAAGCTGGATCATTTATATATACTGAACATACAAACAAGACAAACCCCAAATAGATCATTGAAAGAAGAGAAGTTTCCAACCTGTTTCTTTGACGGCAAAGAGCTTAAGCCAGCGTCGTTGTATGAGAAGAAAACCCCTATGACGTCCAAGAATGAGAAAGAGGATTCTCCTCCAATTTTTTAGAGGATGAGCGAGAGACAATTTCAGTCAGAGATTCGTCGTGCGAGAGCGAGAGGTGAGAGGGAAGTATACAAAAACAGAGAGAAATCGAATACGCCGACTTTTGGGTTTTCGTTTTCCGCTGACAATGGTCGAGATGAGACGATTGGCCAAAAACAAAAAGAAGAATCATCGATGATTGAGGAACAAGTTTTCATATTTATTTGGTCAAAATTCTATTGTGGTCCCTAGTATTTACTAAATTATATTTTGGTCTCTAATAATTTTTTGTTTTATTTTGGTCCTTAATATTTTTCAATAGTTTCGTTTTGGTCTTTAATGTTTCCTAATAAGTTCAATGGTTGGTACCTAACTATTAAATAATAATATATCTATCTTATTTTAAGTTTGAATATGATGAAATCGAAGCTACGAGATATTTTTAATGAGTTTTTTCTTTATCAAGATGGAATCATTGACAAACACAGTTAAATCGAGCAAAAAAGTGGGCCCATCGTTTCATGAAGTTGGTCATATTCTCCTAGTTACAATTCAAGTCCAAATGTAACGAAATTGAAGTTACGAGACACTTTTGACGATGTCAAATAGTATTCCAAAAGTGAGTTTGGTCAAAACAATAATACCAATTTGATAGTATTATTTGACCTCGTTTGCCGATAAACTTAACTATATAGAAAAAGAACTCATCAAGAGTAGCTAATACCTCTAATTTTACCGCATTTATACTTGAAACAATTGAGATATAACCAACTTCATGAAACAAAAGACTCATTTTTGGATTCGATTTAACCTCATTTTGTCAAGGACCCTAATTAGGAAAAGAAATAACTCATCAAGAGCAACCTAGCTATAGCTTAAACCCTTCAATTTTGTCTTATTCGAACTTGAAACGAAAAAGATATGATCATATTCAATGGTTACAGACTAAAATGGAATTGTTAAGAAACATTAAGGACCAAAATTAAAAAAAAATATTAGGATCAAAACAATATTTGAAAACGTTAAGGGCCAAAATGAGATTTTGACCTATTTATTTTAGGCAAAATCTCTATTTTTCCTCTAAAATTTATATTAATTTTTATTTTTTTCTTAAAATTTCTTACAACTAATTTATTTTTTTTTAAAAAAAATCACATTTCGATGAATTTTATTTTCTAATATTAATTTCATAAAATTAAATTTGGGCTCAAATTAAAAAGCATGTAAAATTTGTCATTGATTTGTTAATGAAATTAAGACAAAAAAATTAACCAAAAATATGAAATTTTGAGGCAAAATTGACAATAACTAAATTTTAAGGATGAATTAAAAAATTAATATAAAATTTGAAGGAAACAAATAATACCTTCAATTTTCATATGAGCACTTTTTTTTATTTTCTTTTTTTAACTATAAATATTATAACATTTTGTTTTAACTGGTTTATTGATTTGAAAAAAAAATGTTATTAAGGAAAAAGTATTACACACATACAGGGATTTGTTTGATTATAACTTAGCTCCACATAAATCTATGATCCATTAATGATTAAACACTAAATTAATCAAGGACTTTAGTAAAATATCTAAATACTCACATTGATCCCAAAATTATATGGGAGATTTCATATGGTTCTAAATAAACCAACTTTACTCATTTTATAATGAAATAAGTGATCAATTTTCTGAATTGGATTTAATCTCATTTATTTAATACATTAAAGTATATGCAAAATTTCCATATGTGGCCCCTGCCACAAAAGTTGATGCCTCATGCCAATATCAATTTTAGATCATGGGGGAGATGGTTCGAAATCTAAGTCCTTCAATAATTTTAAACAATGTACCTATTTTGTTTTGGACAATGCTTCATTATCTTTTTGAAAAATAAGACCAAATCTTATTTTAATCCTTAATGTTTACCTAAAATTTTACTTTGGTCCTTAATAATTTTTTGTTTTGTTTTGGTCCTTCATAATTTTTTGTTTTGTTTTGGTCCTTCATAATTTTTTGTTTTGTTTTGGTCCTTCATAATTTTTTGTACTGTTTTGGTCCTTAATAATTTTTTGTTTTGTTTTGGTCCTTAATAATTTTTTGTTTTGTTTTAGTCCATAATAATTTTTTTTTTTCCTTTTTTGGTCCTTAATAATAATTGGTCCTTAACTATTGAATATAGGCATATTTTTCTTGTCTCAAATCCGAACATTAAAGGACCAAAACAGAACTTTAGATAAGCTCTAAGGACTAAAATAAGATTTTGGCCAAACAAAAATTCGCCCCCATCTAACAATAAAACCTGGCTGCGCCACTGTTTATGACCCTTACTAAATAGAGAAAGGACTAGTCACTTGGCCAAAAAAAAGAGAAATGACTTGTCATATTAGAACTTGAATCGAGAGAGATATGGCGACATTTAATAGTTAGCAATCAAAAGTAAAAAAGTATGGAAATATATAAGATCAATATGAAATAAATAAAATATTTAGGACTTATTTGAAATTTAACACACATTTTCGGGTCCAATGTAATTATTTGGCCTTTGGTAAAATGGAATGTTTATATTGTGCTTTACTTTAAAGAGTTGGCTAAAGTGTACTTTTGGTACCATAATTTTGGCAAAGGTCTCAATTTGGTCCTATAATTTTTTTTTGTCTCAATTTTAGTCCCATAACTTTGGCAAAGGTCTCAATTTGGTCCATAACTTTTTTTGTTACAATTTTGGTCCCATAACTTCTGAAAACGTCTCACCGTTGGTCCCAAGCTGATTTCCATCCATTTTTTTCCGTTAAAGATAATCTGACATACTAAGTTGAATAATAATGTGGCAAATATGAGGGAAGGGACTTAACGGCAGACAATGGATGGAAATCAGCTTGGGACCAATGGTGAGATGTTTTCAGAATTTTTGGGACCAAAATTGCAATAAAAAAAGTTCTGGGACCAAATTGAGACCTTTGCCAAAGTTATGGGACCAAAATTGCCAAAAAAAAGTTATTGAACCAAATTAAGACTTTTGTCAAAGTTATGGGACTAAAAGTGCACTTTAACCTTTAAAGTTTTAATCAACGCATTTCCCGGTTCTGCAAGAAATCATTTCTTCTTTTTCCAGTCTGCTGCTTCCGGTTAACGAAGGATATTCGCGCTTTACTTCCTAGGCGATTTAATATCTTGCGGCACGAACTTCGGCTTGAAGATTTCTACCGTCACTTTAAGGCGCTGGCTCCTATGTTATGCTAGGGTTAGATTCAGTTATTCCTCTTTTTCTGTTGTTGGTATCAAAAAAGAAATCATTTCTTCTCCTCGCTTCTCACTCCAAAGTAGCCTCCTTTTGCAGTTCTAACTTCTCAGTCTTCAAATCGAAGATCATCAAATATGCATAAATTTCTTCACAATTTTGCTAAACAATACTCTAAGCTCCCACTCTCATCTAACACTAATACCCACTATGGTTTTCACTCTCATGTTCACAAATGCTTCTCTTCTCTTCCCCAAAAAACCCCACATCACATTTCTGATTCCTTTCGCAGTCACCCACTTCGCCATTTTCAACCATGGCCCTTAGGGCACACCCCTTCTCGTGGGCTCGTTTCAGGCCCATTAATGCCCGCACGTCACTCCCTCTTCAATTCATCAAACGCTCTTCTAAGGTTTTCTAGCAAAGGGTTCGGAGATTGCAGGCCGAAGCTTCTGAGAGCTCAGTTTCATAGGCAGTTTTCCCGTTTCAACGGAGGTTCTCGCTTTGGCAGTGGTGGATCGTATTGGTAATTATCTCGATTGGTTTCTCGTTTTGTCTGTTCTGTTTATGTTCTTTGACTGGCTAAAGCATTGTAACTTCAGGTTGCACTTTGAAAGGGAAGTGCTCGTGAGTTGTTAATTGTTTTCACGGAAGTTGAGTTTACGCTATGCGTTGAATTTTCTGTTCCTTTTCGGAGTTCTAACTGGTGTTTGTTTACTGCAAAATTGTTTGGGTTTATGGGCAAGGAGTTGAAGCTTATGATGATAGGGTAGGATCACTGCGGAATATAAATGATAGTAAAGAAATAGTCATATCAATTCATTTTGTTATAAGATTTACATTTTTGCAGTTCCATTCTTTTGGGAATCCTATATAGATTGAGCTCTTGCTCGAGTCAACATATGTGCTTTCTAGGATGTTTGCCTTCTGCAGTTCCTTATACCAAAATATTTGATGGTTTGAGAAAGGCCATTTGTAATGTATCTTTATTTTGTCCGACTAGGTGAGAATAGTATGGAAGTACTTAGGTCCTATCATGTCATATGATCCTTCCCCTGGAAAGAAGACACTGGCAGTGTAAAGGGATTTCTAGAATTATTATGATTTATGAATGTCAATTAATATTATAGTTCTTTCTCAAAATGAATTCACTAGTTAGATGGGAGTTTTATTACAGGAACACATTCTATCAAACACCTTCCCTGAGCTCACACTCTTTCTACACCATCACTTCGTCAAATTGTGGTATAGTTATTAAGGAGAGGCACTCCACCACAAATTCAGAAGAACTTGGCAGCCAAAATTCTTCAATATCACAAGAAAAGTTTATGTGGGCAACAAATTTGTTGGGGAAAAGGGCAAAATCCCTAGGAAATAAAATAAGAAAGGGAAAAGAAAATAGAGTCAAGTGAAACTGTGAGTGTTTATTTGGCCAGTTTTGCTATTATGACACTCTCTCTACCCTTTAATATTGTTTACTGAAAATAGAGGTTATGGTTCTCTTAGATGAGAGGGTCCAAAACCCAAATCACAACATGTATGAGTTTACCCTTGTTTAAATGGTTAATATTGTATTTCAAAAGTTCTACTGTTCACATATATTCTGAGAAAGTTCTGACCACTAATAACATTTCTTACAACTTATTATAGAATGCTTGCTAATATATAGTAATCAGAAATTAACATGAACTTCATTCAAAGCGAAGTTTTGGAGTTTGAAAGCATCCAATTATAGGCTTATTTTTCTTTGTTGTCTTTATTATAAATTGTGTATTTCCTATTATCCACTCTCCACAAGAAGGAGAAAGAATATATAATTATTATTATTTTTCCAGCTAATGTTAAACTAATTGGTGAGTTGGATTTCAACTAATTGGGAAAAAATTTAGGTAAGGATCATTGTGTCTTTGTAATTAGGTTTATCAACTATAGGACAACACATAAGCTTTTAAATAGATTTTTTGTTATATTCTCTATTACATGATTGGTCAGGGAAAAAATATTTGCCTCATGATTTAATTATTTTTAATAGTGAACCTAATCGCAAACATATAATGAACTTTATATAAGTGAAGTCCAAAGTAATGCTGCATCCCATGTTTTCACTAATTGAATGTATCCATTTGGCACAACATTGTTATTTAATTTCTTATGGTTTATTGTAACTTCTTCTGGTTTTGGGTTCCAATGCATTAGAAGTTTGAGATATTATTGATTTGCCTGGTCCTAAACTGGCGATCCTTTCCCACAACCTTCTCCCTCTTCTGGTTTGTTTTCCATGTGAAAATCATTTCTTTAAATTAGTGTTTGTTATTATAGTACCTTGAAGTTATATGGTTGTGTGCTGATGAAATTCAGAAATTCCTAGATGCTGATATATTTTGACTAAAGAACATTTTCTTTTTAAAGTTATTTATATTTGATAGGCCCACTGTTATTGGGCTGGCCCACAGTGAATGTGAGGGTTTTGTAGGTATTTATAGAGAGTTGTGGGCAAGAGAAGGGGGGAGGAAAATCAGTAGGGAAAATTGGGAGAGTCTTGGCCTCTCGGAAGCCAAGTTTGGGAGAGTGCTGGCCTCTTGAATGTCCAGCTTGTGTTAGTGTTTGTGTGAGGTTTTTGTGCTGTTTTAGTCCTTGTAAGTGTGTCTTGGGTATATCCAGACACCATCTTTGCTTTATTTCTAATTAAATCAGTGTAGGGTTCTATCAATATTGGAAGTTCAATTTCTCAAACTTTATTATCTTTTCATTTTGGCAACAATAATATTGCCATAGTAATCTGTAATTGATAAAGAAAAGTAAACATGGGGACACAAAGAAGAACATATGAGATTTTCTTATAGAAACCACGTCAGTTTAGTGTACAATGTGCAGAAATACCATGGATCTCTTTGATCACTTAAATTTGACAATTGAAAGTGTTGTAGTCTTAGTTTTGTGCTTTTTAGAATTTACATATTGTTTCATTTACCAAACAAAAATCTTTATCTATTCTATTGTATACAGTCCTTCCTACTGTTCTTATACTTGACATCTACTGGCTACTGCAATCCTTGAGAACATGCATTTCATGCTATTTTCAATCATTCTGCTTGTATATGTGAAACAAACACGCTGACGTTGACAAAACTCTATTTAGTTTTCTGCTAATTTAACCTTTTATTTATTTATTTTTTTGGGTAAATTACACTTTGGTATCCTGTGGTTTGACCCTGTTTCACTTTGGTACCCTGTGGTTTGAAACTTGACACTTTGGTACCCTGTGGTATTCTCCATTAACACTTTGGTACCCTTTGGACCTATTTTGTAATTTTAACCATAATAAATTTTACAAAAATTACATATTGACCCCAAAAAAATTTTAAATTTTTCATTTTAGTCCCTATATAATATGTATCCAGGGACCCATTTGTAATTTTTTGAAAAATTTTTGGGGTCATTATGTAATTTTTGCAAAATTTGTTGTGGTTAAAATTACAAAATAGCTCCAAAGGGTACCAAAGTGTTAATGGAGAATACCACAGGGTACCAAAGTGTCAAGTTTCAAACCACAGGGTACCAAAGTGAAATAGGGTCAAACTACAGGGTACCAAAGTGTAATTTACCCTATTTTTTTATTGTCTTGCTACTCTTCTCAATAGGTTCATGCAAATTGATAGTTCTTCAAAATTCATATATTTGGCAGAAAATTCAAAATTTCAATGTGTTTAGGATTAGGCAGTTTACCACTTTCCCTATAATATGGTATGCCAGTAATATATTTCCTCTTGTTTGCAGGAGATCATGGTATGAAAGGCTAACAGGCCGTGACGTGGTTTGGGGCTTGATTATAGCTAACGTCGCTGTATTTTTATCATGGCGGAAAGCAAATCAAAAGTTTATGTTAGAAAACTTTACAGTGAGTTCCTTAATTTATTTAATTTGAGGTACTTGATTTATTATTTTCCAGGCCATTGTTTTGTATTGCATTCCCACCCACGTAGAGATCATCAATATACCTATATTCGTGTATATGAATTTTTTCTTATAAAAACAAATATATTTTAGTAATGTTATTTGTACTCATTCCTTCTATAATATTTATATATAAGTTATTATATTTAAAAAATTTGCAAGGATAAGTTTGTTGAGATTTTATGATGCTTTTATGTTTAGAGTTTGATAATTTATAGTTGTAACTTGAGTTCTTTTTTCGGAGATTTTATATGAATAAAAAATTCATATAAACGAATATTGATTTAAGGAAAAATTATTATTAATTTTGAAGTTCCTCACATAAATGGTTCTAGGTCTAAGGATTCTATGAATTTGAGAATGATAATTAATGTTGTTACCTGTTATAATACCCTGCTCATGATCATCCATCCATTTGGGGATGCACTAAATGATTCTTTGAAAATTCTCCTTAACATATATATATATATATATATTGTAATAACCATGGATATCCCCGCCAATCCATTTTAACAGTATGGACAAAGGCTAATCTTATTTGAGCTGGGTAGGAGCAAAAGGGTAGTAGAGCTCTGCCACCAAGTATTCAACACAGCTGCAATCTATAACATATTTACTGATATTGCAAAGAAATATTCCTATAAAACATAGTGACTGCTGGTGTGGTTGATTATAAGTAAAATAGTAACTTATTATCCTTGCTACATACAGTTTCAGGACAAACTTGAGGAAAATACATAATTTCCCTGTGTTTGTTTAGATTATACCTCATCTTGATTACTTATTCAGTTGCTTTATGCTAGCAGATCTCTTTGTACAATATCAAGTGTGGACGCTTGCACACTTTGATAACCAATGCATTCAGCCATATCGACACGGTGCATATCATAAGTAACATGCTGACACTCTACTTCTTCGGGAATAGTGTGCGTTTATCTGCTTTATATTCTTATTTATTCTGAGGTTTTATATATATGTATCTTACTACATAATACATATTCTAGTATACAGTTATTGTTTCATTAGTTTTTATTATGTTATACTTATTACGATATTTGACTCCTCAAAGGGAACTGATTTTGAGAAGAAATGTCTTAGCTTAAGCTTTTTGGAATGCATGCATTGAGCATTACTTTTTTATTACATAACAAGTTTGCATCATAAATTTCTAATTGAGCCAATTGCTTTCTATAACTTTTTATTCCAATTTGTCCATTCTCTTCAATGTACACTTTTTACCGAATACACCTTAACTTTGATAAATATAGTAGTTATTATCTCAAATAAGCTTGGGCTCAATGGTATTGGAGTCATCTTTGGTGCTAAATGATTTGAGATTGATAGCCTTTGTCAAAACTGGAATAATCAAATAATTATAGTACATTTTACAGGATTATGCACGCAACATATTTATCATGGCCTTTTATTGTGTACAATAAGCATGAAACACATCTTGATTATAATATCTTGGTGTTATCTTTTCTATCTTTCGGTGTAAATTTGAGGAACTCTTTTGTTTTCTTTTTATGGCGAAGGAACATGATAGACCTCTGATACGGAATACATATAAAAGGAAGAGTAAGGTTCAGCCCAAGGCTGTTGGGCTGGAAGTTGTGGTAAGGCCCAATGGAAATCAGAATAGTGGAGAGAAAAGCGAGAGAAGGGTACTGACTAGGCATAACTGTCTGTACGGTGAGTGTGTGTGTGCATGGCCACTATGGGGGTATTTGTGTAGGGAAAAGCTGAGGAGTGAGGTAGGAAATTGATAGGATTGTGTGGGGAGAGTACTGGCCTCTCGGAAGCCAGCTGAGGGGTCATTGTTTTCTCAATTCTGTGTTGTGTTCAGCATTTGCTGTGTTTTGCATCTCTTTGTCAGTGTCTTGGCTTTCTCCAGGCACCATTATGGTTTTGTTATTAATATATTGCAGGGGCTTCTATCAGAACATAACTCCCAACATATGGTGATCGCTGAGCTTGTGATTTTAAGAGTAAAATAAGTTAAGAAGCTCAGAGCATAAGATTTGAAGACTCAATTGGCTGATAGAAAACACAGTATTAAGGCAGTTGATACATTTGATTATTAATGTATTCTCCATCTTCTTTGTTGACATTTGGCATACATAATTAATAGGTTTTAATTATTTCTCACAAAGATTTTATAAATCCTTTTGGCTTATTAAGAGTCTTACTTTGTTTGAGCTGACATTTTTTTGTCACTAACATATTATACAGATTTCTTCCTTTTTTTGTTATTTTGTGGTTTAAATGAATTATTTGTTCCATTGACTTCTAATACTTCAACCTTTTCCATTGGGCAGATTGGAAGATATTTTGGACCTCAGTACTTGCTGAAGTTGTATCTTGCTGGGGCACTTGGTGGTTCAGTTTTTTACTTAGTCCATGAAGTCTATAAGGCACAAACATCTAAGGTCTATTGATGATAACCATGAGTAAAATACTTACTAGTTTCTTGCCAGAGCAAATCTAAGACATATTAGCACTTTCTAAGTAAAAGAAAATGAACAAAATAAGATTTAAATTTCATGCTAGCAAAAGGAAAAAATAAATAAATACTATACTGATTTTCAATGAGAGTTTATGTCAACTACAATCTGAAATGTTGAAAAGCTAGGGACGAGTTTGGATTGGAGAAAACATTTTCTATTTGTACGTTTTAAAATCTATTTTCATTTTCAATATTTAAAAATTATATTTGTTGTATGAAGTTAAAATCTTGTTCATCTTTATCATTAAATCTCATATGAGAGCAGATTTTTTTTTGGGTAGATGATGAACATGTCTTTTTGACATTTGTTTTTGTTTTCAGCTTATTCAAGAAACATTTTCCAAAAATGCCTTTTGCTTGAACTTGCACCAAACCCATTTTCAACCATTTTTTTCCCGTGTCAATCAAAATCAAAATAGGAAATGGTGAAAGTAAACACACTAAATGTTCTCGTGATGATTGAATGTTTGGTGTAATTTGTTTCAGAAGGGAGTATTATAAATAATGTGGAAAGAAAGAAGAAAATAACTATTCTCGTTTTGGTATAGTATAAATTGAAGATAATATGATTGTGCCTAAGTTGATTGGTGATAAATTACAATTCACAGTAGCATTAGAAATAGTTTATTCTCTTCTTGGTTGGAACTTAAAATGATTGGTTTAAGACACATTGTATCCTTGTCAATTTTCCAAGTGTCTGTATCTTTTTGTAGGGCCGGATGGGTGTCGACGTTTCAAGAGATCTAGCACTGGTAAGCTTTCAGTATCGTCTCTATAACGGCGTTGGACCTCCTATATGGTGTGGGCCACTGTGTGAGACAAAATATGTGCTTATTATGACTTGTCAACTATGTCTTAGATGAGGAATACATGTTCTGGGAATGATATCGGCTTCTAATCTGTTTTTATTCTCTTTCTTAAAATGCTTTTATTCATAAATCATGTGAAATAGGATTTTGCAGCAAACATGTCATCATTGTCATTTACATCAGTTTCTTGTACATTTGGTTTCTCTTTGGTCCTTAGTATTTCTGGATATATATATAGTTCCTTTCTAGTTTGACAAAGTGATGGATTTGATCTCATTTGGGCTCTAGAGTTTCTTTTTGTAAATTCGAGGCATGCATATATCTACTTTTGCTGATTATTTATCGAAGTCTTGAACAATTCATCTGTGATCTGTTACACGCTGGGCATATATACTCCACCGTTTTTTTTTTTTAAAAGTTGCTGGAAATGCTTACTTTCACGTTGCTCTGTTTTCCTAGAGGTTAAATATTTTATTTTTCAACATATTATCAGTGGACCATCAAATTATTTCTTTATAAGGAATGAGAGTGACTTCTTGCTTTTATACATTGGTTAAACATGGCGGTAGAAATTAATCTAAATAGAACTTTTCCAATATTTAGGGTGCTAGTGGAGCTGCGAATGCAATTATGCTGCTAGATATATTCCTCTTTCCCAAATCAACCATTTACTTCGAGTTTTTTTTACCAGTTCCTGCAATCTTAGTGGTAAGCTCTTCTCAAGCTTGTAGTTCAGCAATGAAAATTTGATATTGTGGATCCTTTCATATCTTATTCTATTGTTTTACCATTAATCTAGGGCGCCCTTTTAATTGGGAAAGATATATGGAGGATGCTAGAGGTATGTTGGACTCTCTCAAGTCGTGCTTACATTTTTCATGGCTTTTTCATTCCTTAAATAGTTTCTCTTCAAGGGTATGACTTATACCCAGATTATCTTCACTTTGATGCTGGCATGTCTTTTAAAATATGTTTGAATTGCTGAGAATAGAGAAGGGAAGAGAATGGAACGGTTGATTTAGATCAATATCCATGGAGAAGTCTAAATCAAACATTCTATTTTCTTCTTATATTCTTCGTTCTTCACAATCATAACATAAAACTCCCAATTTCAATATCTATACTGATATAGGACAGTAAGAACACATTTTTGGTTTTTGTGATACAGGGAGACCGTCATATATCAGGTGCTGGGCATTTGGGGGGTGCTGTAGTTGGAGCCATTGCCTGGGCACGAATTCGAAGAGGAAGATTCTAACTTCCTTTCATACCTATGCATTTGCAACTGAGTTTGGAAAGGGAGATTTCATTTACTTATAGTTATATCTTATTATGTTTTACTATTCTATTGAGTAGTTGATGTTATATTGCTATGTATCGTTGCATAAGTTTTCATGCATTCAATCTTTCTAGTATTTCCTTTTCCTTTTGCAGTATAGGATGGGAAAAATAGCAGCGGTAGTATTAAGTTCATATCAATCTTAAAACTTGGGGTTGATGTAATATGAATCATCAACTCATTGATTAGCATTCAAATTTAATGACATGATTTATTAACTCTCCATTTGTATAGAATGTAAAATTGATTAGTATGCACACTTGCTGCAGACATGAATTTCAAACAAGGACAATTCTTGTCATGATTAAGCTAAGAAATATATGGCTCCGCTTGTTTGATATGAAATCAGTTTTCTATTTTTCATAAAAAAAAAAAATTAAAAACCTGTTTGCTTACACTTTTTCTATTTGATTTTAATTTTTTTTAAAAAAACAAATATTATTGTTAAAATATAAAAAATTCAGCACTAATATGAAAATATATAATACTAATATAAAATAGATAAAATATTTAGGACTTATCTGAAATTTAACACACATTTTTGGGAACAATGCAATTTATTTGGCCTTTAATAAAATGGAATGTTTATCTTGTGCTCTACTTTATTCCGGGCTCCGGTCATGTAATTCGGATCAGACCGGGCCGGGTCAACATGGCTTCGCTCGACTAAAATATTTTTTTAAAAAGTTTTAATGAATGCATTTCCCGGTTCCGCAAGAAATCATTTCTTCTCCTCGCTACTCACTCCAAAGTTGCCTCCTTTTTCAGTTCTAACTTCTCAGTCTTCAAATCGAAGATCATCAAATATGCATAAATTTCTTCACAAATTTGCTAAACATTACTCTAAGCTCCCACTCTCATCTAACACTAATACCCACTATGGTTTTCACTCTCATGTTCACAAATGCTTCTCCTTTCTTCCCCAAAAAACCCCACATCACATTTCTGATTCCTTTCTCAGTCACCCACTTTGCCATTTTCAGCCATGGCCATTAGGGCACACCCCTTCTCGTGGGCTCGTTTCAGGCCCATTAATGCCCGCACGTCACTCCCTCTTCAATTCATCAAACGCTCTTCTCAGGTTTTCTAGCAAAGGGTTCCGAGATTGCAGGCCGAAGCTTCTCAGAACTCAGTTTCATAGACAGTTTTCCGGTTTCAACCGAGGTTCTCGCTTTGGCAGTGGTGGATCGTATTGGTAATTATCTTGATTTTCTAGCAAGAAAGTAAGGTTGAATGATGAGTCCGATTTCTGTTTATGTTCTTTGACTGGCTAAAGCATTGTAACTTCAGGTTGCACTTTAAAAGGGAAGTGCTCGTGAGTTGTTAATTGTTTTCACGGAAGTTGAGTTTACGCTATGTGTTGAATTTTCTGTTCCTTTCCGGAGTTCTAACTGATGTTTGTTTACTGCAAAATTGTTTGGGTTTATGGGCAAGGAGTTGAAGCTTATGATGATAGGGTAGGATCACTACGGAATATAAATGATAGTGTTGTAGCCTTAGTTTTGTGCTCTTTAGAATTTACATATTGTTTCATTTCCCAATAAAGAAACTTTATCTATTCTATTGTATACAGTCCTTCCTACTGTTCTTATACTTGACATCTACTGGCCACTGCAATCCTTGAGAAAATGCATTTCATGCCATTTTCAATAATTCTGCTTGTATATATGCAATAAACATGCTGGCGTTGATGAAACTCTATTTTGTTTTCTGCTAATTTACCCTTTTATTTAATTTTTTTTTATTGTCTTGCTACTCTTCTCAAAAGGTTCATGCAAATTGATAGTTCTTCAAAATTCATTATCGATATTTGGCAGAAAATCCAGAATTTCAATGTGTTTAGGACTAGGTAGTTTACTACTTTACCTATAATATGGTATACCAGTAATATATTTCCTCTTGTTTGCAGGAGATCATGGTATGAACGGCTAACAACCCATGACGTGGTTTGGGGCTTGATTATAGCTAATATTGCTGTATTTTTATCATGGAGGATTTCAAATGAAAAGTTTATGTTAGAAAACTTTACAGTGAGTTTCTTAATTTATATAATTTGAGGTACTTGATTTATTATTTTCCAGGCCATTGTTTTTGTATTGCATTCCCACCCACGTAGAGATCATCAATATACCTATATTCTATGGATATGTGTGAAATTTACATGTTAAATCCGAGTTTAGATATGGGGATGGTGGCACCAACCCTAGCCTAAGACAGTAAGACCCAATGTATATGAATTTTTTCTTATTAAAACAAATATATTTTAGTAATGTTATTTGTACTCATTCCTTTTATAATATTATTTAGTTATAATATTTATAGGCTAAAGTGCACTTTTGGTCCCATAACTTTGGCAAAGGTTTCAATTTGGTCCCATAACTTTTTTTGTTGCAATTTTGGTCCCATAACTTTTAAAAACGTCTCACCGTTGGTCCTAAGCTGATTTCCATCCGTCCCATAACTTCACCCATATTTGCCACGTCATCATCCAACTCAGTATGTCAGATCATCTTTAGCGGCAAATAATGGATGGAAATCAGTATTGGGACCAACGGTGAGACATTTTCAGAAGTTATGGGACCAAAAGTGCAACAAAAAAAGTTATGGGACCAAATTGAAACCTTTGCCAAAGTTATGGGACCAAAAGTGCACTTTAGCCATATTTATATATAAGTTGTTATATTTAAAAATTTTGTAAGTTAAGTTTGTTGAGCTTTTATGATGGTTTTATGTTTAGAGTTTGATAATTTATAGTTGTAACTTGAGTTTTTTTCTGGGGGGGATTTTATATGAATAAAAAATTCATATAAACGAATATTTATTTAAGGAAAAATTATTATTTATTTTGAATTTCATCACATAAATGGTTCTAGGTCTAAGGACTCTATGAATTCGAGAATGAGAATTAATTTTGATACCTGTTATAATACACTATTCATGATCATCCATCCATTTGGGGGTGAACTAAATGATTCTTAGAAAGTTCTCCTTAACACACACACACACACACATATATATATATATATATAGTAAGAACCATGGGTATCCCCGCCTATCCATTTTAATAGTATGGACAAAGGCTAATCTTATTTGAGCTGGGTAGGACCAAAAGGGCGGTAGAGCTCTGCCACCAAGTATTTTTAATGCAGCTGCAATCTATAACATAGTGACTGCTGGTGTGGTTGATTATAAGTAAAATAGTAACTTATTATCCTTGCTACATACAGTTTCAGGACAAACTTGAGGAAAATACATAATTTCCCTGTGTTTGTTTAGATTATTCCTCATCTTGATTACTTATTCAGTTGCTTTATGTGAGCAGATCTCTTTGTACAATATCAAGTGTGGACGCTTGCACACTTTGATAACCAATGCATTCAGCCATGTCGACCCCGTGCATATCATAGCTAACATGCTGACACTCTACTTCTTCGGGAATAGTGTGCGTTTATCTGCTCTAGAATTGTATATTCAGCCTTGTGTTTTCTTTCTTTAATCCGTTCTATATTCTTTTTTATTCTGAGGTTTTATATATGTATCTTACTACATAATACTTATTCTAGTATACAGTTAATGTTTCATTAGTTTTATTATGTTATACTTATTACGATATTTGATTCCTTAAGGGAACTGATTTTGAGAAGAAATGTCTTAGCTTAAGCTTTTTGGAATGCATGCCTTGAGCATTACTTTTTTATTACATAACAAGTTTGCATCATAAATTTCTAATTGAGCCAATTGCTTTCTATAACTATTTATTCCAATTTGTCCATTCTCTTCAATGTACACTTTTTACCAAATACACCTTAACTTTGATAAATGTAGTTGTTATTATCTCCAATAAGCTTGGGCTCAATGGTACTGGAGTCATCTTTGGGGCTAAATGATTTGAGTTTGAGAGTCTTAGTCAAAACCAGAATAATCAAATAATAATAATAGTATATTTTACAGGATTATACACTCAACATATTTATCATGGCCTTTTATTGTGTACAATAAGTTGGAGCATGAAACACATCTTGATTATAATTTCTCGGTGTTATCTTCTATCTTTAGGTGTAAATTTGAGGAACTCTCTTGTTTTCTTTTTATGGGGGAAGGAACATGATAGACCTCCGATATGGAATACATATAAGAGGAAGAGTAAGGTTCAGCTCAAGGCTGTTGGGCTGGAAGTTGTGGTAAGGCTCAATGGAAATCAGAATAGTGGAGAGAAAAGCAAGAGAGAGAAGGGTACTGACTAGGCATAACTGTCTGTACGGTGAGTGTGTGTGTGCATGGCCACTATGGGGGTATTTGTGTAGGGAAAAGCTGAGGAGTGAGGTAGGAAATTGATAGGATTGTGTGGGGAGAGTACTGGCCTCTCGGAAGCCAGCTGAGGGGTCATTGTTTTCTCAATTCTGTGTTGTGTTCAGCATTTGCTGTGTTTTGCATCTCTTTGTCAGTGTCTTGGCTTTCTCCAGGCACCATTATGGTTTTGTTATTAATATATTGCAGGGGCTTCTATCAGAACATAACTCCCAACATATGGTGATCGCTGAGCTTGTGATTTTAAGAGTAAAATAAGTTAAGAAGCTCAGAGCATAAGATTTGAAGACTCAATTGGCTGATAGAAAACACAGTATTAAGGCAGTTGATACATTTGATTATTAATGTATTCTCCATCTTCTTTGTTGACATTTGGCATACATAATTAATAGGTTTTAATTATTTCTCACAAAGATTTTATAAATCCTTTTGGCTTATTAAGAGTCTTACTTTGTTTGAGCTGACATTTTTTTGTCACTAACATATTATACAGATTTCTTCCTTTTTTTGTTATTTTGTGGTTTAAATGAATTATTTGTTCCATTGACTTCTAATACTTCAACCTTTTCCATTGGGCAGATTGGAAGATATTTTGGACCTCAGTACTTGCTGAAGTTGTATCTTGCTGGGGCACTTGGTGGTTCAGTTTTTTACTTAGTCCATGAAGCCTATAAGGCACAAACATCTAAGGTCTATTGATGATAACCATGAGTAAAATACTTACTAGTTTCTTGCCAGAGCAAATCTAAGACATATTAGCACTTTCTAAGTAAAAGAAAATGAACAAAATAAGATTTAAATTTCATGCTAGCAAAAGGAAAAAATAAATAAATACTATACTGATTTTCAATGAGAGTTTATGTCAACTACAATCTGAAATGTTGAAAAGCTAGGGACGAGTTTGGATTGGAGAAAACATTTTCTATTTGTACGTTTTAAAATCTATTTTCATTTTCAATATTTAAAAATTATATTTGTTGTATGAAGTTAAAATCTTGTTCATCTTTATCATTAAATCTCATATGAGAGCAGATTTTTTTTTGGGTAGATGATGAACATGTCTTTTTGACATTTGTTTTTGTTTTCAGCTTATTCAAGAAACATTTTCCAAAAATGCCTTTTGCTTGAACTTGCACCAAACCCATTTTCAACCATTTTTTTCCCGTGTCAATCAAAATCAAAATAGGAAATGGTGAAAGTAAACACACTAAATGTTCTCGTGATGATTGAATGTTTGGTGTAATTTGTTTCAGAAGGGAGTATTATAAATAATGTGGAAAGAAAGAAGAAAATAACTATTCTCGTTTTGGTATAGTATAAATTGAAGATAATATGATTGTGCCTAAGTTGATTGGTGATAAATTACAATTCACAGTAGCATTAGAAATAGTTTATTCTCTTCTTGGTTGGAACTTAAAATGATTGGTTTAAGACACATTGTATCCTTGTCAATTTTCCAAGTGTCTGTATCTTTTTGTAGGGCCGGATGGGTGTCGACGTTTCAAGAAATCTAGCACTGGTAAGCTTTCAGTATCGTCTCTATAACGGCGTTGGACCTCCTATATGGTGTGGGCCACTGTGTGAGACAAAAGATGTTTTTATTATGACTTGTCGACTATGTCTTAGATGAGGAATACAGGTTCTGGGAATCATATCTGCTTCTAATCTGTTTTTATTCTCTTTCTTAAAATGTTTCTATTCATAAATAATGTGAAATAGGATTTTGCAGCAAACATTTCATCATTGTCATTTACATCAGTTTCTTGTACATTTGGTTTCTCTTTGGTCCTTAGTATATCTGGATATATATATAGTTCCTTTCTAGTTTGACAAAGTGATGGATTTGATCTCATTTGGGCTCTAGAGTTTCTTTTTGTTTATTCGAGGCATTCATATATCTACTTTTGCTTATTATTTATCAAAGTCTTGAACAATTCATCTGTGATCTGTTACATGCTGGGGAAATAAACTCCACCATTTTTTTTTTTGAAAAGTTGCTGGAAATGCTTACTTTCATGTTGCTTTGTTTTCCTAGAGGTTAAATATTTTATTTTTCAACATATTATCAGTGGACCATCAAATTATTTCTCTACAAGGAATGAGAGTAACTGCTTGCTTTTATGCATTGGTTAAACATGGCGGTAGAAATTAATCTAAATAGAATTTTTCCAATATTTAGGGTGCTAGTGGAGCTGTGAATGCAATTATGCTGCTTCTTATATTCCTCTTTCCGAAATCGACCATTTACTTTAACTTTCTTTTACCAGTTCCTGCAATCGCTGTGGTAAGCTCTTCTCAAGCTTTTTGTTCAGCAATGAAAATTTGATATTGTGGATCCTTTCATATCTTATTCTATTGTTTTACCATTAATCTAGGGCGCCTTTAAAATTGGGAAAGATATATTGAGGATATTAGAGGTATGTTGGACTCTCTCAAGTCGTGCTTACATTTTTCATTGCTATTTCCTTCCTTAAGTAGTTTCTCTTTAAGGGAAATGATCAATAAATCACTAGTTTGGTAGACTTATACCCAGATTATCTTCACTTTGATTCTTGCATGTCTTTTAAGATATGTTTAAATTGCACAGAATAGAGAAGGGAAGAGAATGGAACGAGTTGATTTAGATCGATATCCATGGAGAAGTCTAAGAGCCCGTTTGGATAATCTTATGAAAAAATAACTTTATTTATCAAACTTTTTTTAAAAGTTCTTTTCAGTGAAGCACTAGTATTTTTAATTATCAAAGTTGTTTGGATATAAAATGACCAAAGTACTTATAATTAATAAATGAACCAAAAGAATAGCTTTTACAAGTGCTTTAAGTGGAAGCTACAAAATTGAACTTCTTAAAAAAGCTATATTTTAACTTTTTTTGTAACTTCTCCTTTTTCTTAAAAATTTATACAAACAAGATTTTATGTTTATAAAAGGTCTTTTTTTAATTAAAAAAGTGCTTTTTAGACGAAAAAAGCAAACGGGCTCTAAATCAAACATTCTATTTTCTTCTTATATTCTTCCTTCTTCTCAATCATAACATAAAACTCCCAATTTCAATATCTATACTGATATAGGACAGTAAGAACACATTTTTGGTTTTTGTGATACAGGGAGACCGTCATATATCAGGTGCTGGGCATTTGGGGGGTGCTGTAGTTGCAGCCATTGCCTGGGCACGAATTCGAAGTGGAAGATTCTAACTTCCTTTCATACCTGTGCAAGTATGAGTTTTGAAAGGGAGATTTCATTTACTTATATCTTATTAGGCATTACTATTCTATTGAGTAGTTGATGCTATATTGCTATGTATTGTTGCATATGTTTTCATGCCTTCAATCTTTTTAGTATTTCTTTTTCCTTTTGCAGTATAGGATGGGAAAAATAGCAGCGGTAGAGAAAGAATTCTTGATATTAAGTTCATATCAATCTTAAAACTTGGGGTTGATGTAATGTGAACCATCAACTCATTGATTAGCATTCAAGTTTAATGACATGATGATGTATTAACTCTCCATTTGTATAGAATGGAAAACTGATTAGTATGCACACTTGCTGCAGACATGAATTTTAAACAAGGACAATTCTTGTCATGATTAAGCTTTAGAAATTTAGTGCTTGTTTGATATTATTGTTAAAATCTAAAAATTTGAGAACTACTGAGGGATGTCTTGAACTCCTGAAATTTTAAAATGTTTTTAAAGATGAGAAATTGAGAATCAAATAGTCCATATTTTTTGAGGAATTATAAGTGATAACTTAAAGATTATCAAGATTTAAAGGCATTATGTTGTGACATACTTTTGTTTGAACTCCTGGAATCTTGTTTGCTTCACTTGGCAGTAATATTATTTATAGGTCAAATTGCACAAATACACAGTTCGAGGATGATGCAACCAACTAACAATAAAAATCGAAGTTCCACGTCAAAAACTGCAGAAATTATATCTACATTTGTTTTTAACTAGATTAAATGATCATTTTGATCCTCAAATTATGAGGTTAGTTTCATTTTGGTCCCCAAACTATCTTTTGTTCCGTTTTAGTCCTCAAATTATGGGATTAGCTTCACTTTGGTCCTCAAACTATTTTTTGTTCCGTTTTGGTTCCTAAAATATGATTTATAGTTTTTACCATTATTTTTAATTTGGACAAGTCGGATGGGTGATTTCTCACTCATATGTGTTATAATAAATGAGTTGACAAAATGAGAAAGAAAGATTTTCATTTTTAGTCACAAATTGAAGATAAATTTATGGTTGATTTTTCTTTTAAAGAGTTAAAATTTTCTCTCTTTGCCAATTCACTTATTATAAGTTTGAGGATAAAAATGAAACAAATCTAAAATTTTGAGGACTAAAACAAAAATGTGAAAGTTTGAAGATAAAAACGAAAAAAAAATATAAAAGTTTTAGGATCAAAATGAAACAAAAAAATAATTTGAGGATCGAAATCACGTTTAACCTTTTAATTACCATACCAATTGGCAATTCGAATTACATATTCGGACATTCCTAAAACCCTATTTTTGAGCATTATCGTCCTTCGCCTCTATATGCGTTCAACTTGCTGCTCCGTTCACTTCTCTCTCTCCACAATTTCCTTCCGTCACTGAGGTTATTCCTCTCTCTCTCTCTCTACTTTGCTGCATTTATCTGCGGAATGTTCTCTTTATTCTCTAAATCTTGAAAAGCCATTGTTTTTCTTCTCTCGCTGGTTGTATGTTAAATGCATTTTATTTTCTATTTACTTATCTTAAGTTCCTCAATGAAGGTTCTTGAAATATGAATTGGAGTTTCTCTCTTATTTATTTCTGTCTCTGGTGTTGGTTTTACTGGGCTATGTTCGTCTGCTGATAAAACTGCGAGAAGTCTTTTGCTGAATCTAAGAAAAATCAAGTAACATAAACTGTTCATATATAATATCAAATAGCAATTCTATTTTCCCCCTAGCAACTCGTGTGGTATGGCGGTTTTCATCTGAAAGTGGACCCTTCAGAAACAAAATAGGGAGTAGTTTATGGCCTAAACATCATGAAAGATTGAACTTTTTGTGTATCTTAGTTTGTTTCCCTGTAGTGTATTTTTCTTTTAAGATGTCTTCAAGTGCCGTTTATCCTTAAGATATGGATATTTTTTATTTTTTTTAATTTTTCTTTTCTGGAGTGGATGGTCTTTTTTTTTTTTGTATAGTAGGATTTTTTCTGGGGGGTGTTTTGATCGAGCATTAGTACATTACTAGGAAATCCTTGATAGCTTGGTGGCTACTTCAGACTGAACCTTTCCTACTGGAAGGATAGAAAAAGAATGATACAATTAATATCTTATGTTCTTGGAATCAACTTGGCAAGTTAGGTCATACTTTTGGAGTAATGCGAACAATGATTAATGGATGGGGAATCCTTGATAGGTAAATTATTTTTGTGTGAGAATGATGAGATATATATATAGTTTTTTTTGGTATATAAAATACGAAAGACATTTACAAATTGCCTCTTACAGTGTGACAAAGAACTACATTTATCTCCTGATTGGAAGAGAGAAAGATAGGTGTTAGTTTCCGCACTAAAATAGAGAGTAGTGTGATCTAAAAAACTAAAGTATGAAGTAAATTCTTTGGTGGATAAAAGTCATCAAACATAAAGATGAAGGTCCATGTTTTCTCCTGTATAACACTATTAATGAAGAATGATGCTACTATTATGGAACGTACAGATATAATCTTGTGAAAGAAAAATAAAAGGTGGAAAAGGTACAAGACAAGGCACATTTCTGTAATGTTAATCTTTATGGTGTTACAAAACATACCTTTTCAAATTACAGTTCTAGACCTATCTCCATTGTTCCCAGTTTAATGTTTATTCATGGATCCAGTGAAGAAACAACTGCTAAGAAGAAAACAAAGGAAAGGAGAACAATTTGTTTGAAACTGCTGCAGATGGTTCTCCAGCCATGACCAATGCAGAGGAGTCGGCAACAAAGAAAAATAAAGATAGGAAGAGGCACAAGAGAAGACATGAACCTACTGAGAACAATGGGATTGTTTGTAGTGTTCCCTTTTCAACTGAGGCTTTTCAAGAGAGGCAATATCTGGTAGAAAATGCTGCAAAGCTTGAAAATGCCTCAGATGGATCTCTAGTAATGGAAAATAGAGACGTCAGCTTGAGAAAGAAAGACAGAAGGAAAAGAAGGCATGAGAGAAGACATAATGCTAGTAAAAACAAGAATAATCTTTCTGTTTTTCCAAAAGATAACCTTTTAAGTGAAACTTCTATAGAAGCTATGGTTATGGCTCCACAACATCCAATTCAAAACTCTGTGGATCCGCTAATGAGGCAAACTCAGGTAGAAAGTGCAACTGTGGAGAAGCATGTCTGTGAAAATGCATCAAACAGGTCGCCAACCATGACAAGTGCAGAAGAAAGCTTGGGAAAGAAAAAAAGAAAGAAGAGGCAGCATAGAGGACATAATGCTATCGAAGTAAATGGTAATCTTTCTAGTGCTCCAAAGGATGCTTTTTCAACTGAAGCTTCTATAGCTGCATTCACTTTGCCTCCGAATCATCTAGCTCAAAACTCAGTGGATCCAATAATGAGGCAATCTCAGGTAGAAAATGCCGCAAAGAAGAATAATGTTCTTGAAATTGCCATAGATGGGCCTCCAACCATGACCAGTGCAGAAGTAAGCTTGAGAAAGAAAGATAAAAGGAAAAGGATGCCGGAGGGAAGACGTAATGCTATTGAAAGAAATAGTGATCTTTCTGGTGTTCCCAAAGATGCCCCTTTAACTGAAACTTCTAAAGCTGTTTTGGCTATGCCTCCACCAAATTCAGGTCAGTATTCCTTGGATTCAGTAGCCGGACAATCTCTGGTAGAAAATGATACAGAAGGGTCTCCAACCATGACAAGGGCAGAAGTAAGCTTGGGAAAGAAAAATAAAAGGAGGCATGGGAAGAGGAGACTCAATACTATTGGAAGCAGTAGTAATCTTTCTAGTATTTCAAGAGATACCGATTCAATTGAAACTTCTACAGCTGCATTGACTATGCCTCCTCAACATCAAACTCAATATTTTATGGATCCAGTAATGAGGCAATCTCAGGAAGAACATGAACGAAAGGATAATAATGTGCTTGAAGACTCACATGGGTCTCCAACCAATACAAATGCAGAATTAAATTCAAGAACCAAAATTAAAAAGAGGAAGAGGAAGAAGACAAGACATGATGACATTGACAGCAATGTAAATCCTTCTGGTGTTCAGAAAGATAACTTTTCAGCGGAAACTTCTACACTTACCACGGAGATGCCTCCGCAACATCCATTTCAATTCTCCATGGATCCAGTAACGAGACATTCTCAGGAAGAAAATGAAGGAAAAGGGAAGAACATGGTAAATGCAGAAATGATCTCAAGAAAGGGAAACGGAAGAAGGAAGCGGCATAAGTCAAGACATACTACTATACAAAGCAATGATAATCTTGACTCAGTTTTGACAGAAGGTGAGTATTATGAGGATTGTGTCAAGTTGTAAAATTCAATGCATTGCAAGGTATAAGTTATAGCAGTTTCAACCCTAATATTATGAATTGTATTAAAAACAAGGTTAAGATAATGAAGACATTGTAATTTAGTAGTTCATCATTTCTTACAGAAATTCCATAACCTCAAAACTTGTACTAGAACAAAAGTGTCATACCTATCTTAGGAGGTACAGTGCTTATTCAAGCTCTTTACATCATAGCTGATAACCAGTTGTGGAGGATGAGTGACTGCCAAGATAATTCATGTGAATTTCTGGTGAACTATTGACAGTTGACTTGATCAAAATGTTGGAAACCATGTTTGAAATTGAAAGTATCATTTCAAATGTTCTGGTTACAAGTTCTGATATGTTTCTGCAGGTGATATTGATGACCCAAACTACAGCGAGGAAGATTATTTTTCAAGGTCATCACATATTTGGGTGGATAGAACCATTATAAGCCACTCAAGGAAGAAGCTTCTTGTCCTTGATCTGAATGGACTGCTTGCTGACATTGTCCCTAGTGTTCCTAAAAGAATTAAACCAGACACAAGGATATCTAACAAAGCAGGTCAAAACTATCATTATATTCATATATTGTTTTTCCATGTCCATAGACATCTTGATCTGATTTGGCTGATATGATGCTTGTTTTCTGCAGTTTTCAAGAGGCCTTTTTGTCATGATTTTCTGGAGTTCTGCTTTGACAGATTTCATGTGGGGATTTGGTCATCAAGAGTTGGGTATTTGTCAATCTGTGAATGGTCTTACCTTATTACTAGTTTGTTGTAATTTTAAGAGGCACTATTGCAGTTTTGGTCAAAATTTCAGCATTAGTGCAATAGTGCTTGCTATATAAGATGTTCAAGTTGGGCCTTGACAATTGTGTATAATTGGTTGCAGGAAAAATGTTTCTGAGGCGGTGAATTTTCTTGTGGGGAATTCTAAATCCAAACTGCTCTTTTGTTGGGTAATTTCTATAATTTTTAGTAGTAAACTTAGATTTATTGGGAAGTTTGTTGTAGATTGGACTAAACTTAATACAGTAAGTTATATCTTTAAATCAGGATCATTATTTGATATTTGTCATCTATTTTTCTTTTCCACTTCACCAATCCACTCTAATTTTTTTTTTTTTGATAGACCAATCCAATCCACTCTAAATTTTGAGTCAAAACGAGGGACTAATATTACCTTTTAGGATGTTCTTCAATTGTAAAAATATAAGTGACTGTATATTAGTTTTGTCCAATCACATTTATTTTCCCTTGAGATTTGTTTAGGATATGCGCTCTTCAGCTTGAGAAATTTACTTTAAATGGCTTCTTATCAAGGCTAGAGGGAGTTTTTGTTAGGAATTGTGTTTAAATAATTATTGTTGACAATTCACTTTTGCATAGAATTTCACCCTACCGAGTCTTACTATAGTTGGTTTCTGTAGAATCGAAATCACTGTACAAAGACAGAATTCCATTCTATTGAGGACAAGCACAAGGTTATTGTGTTGAAGGAACTTAGAAAGTTGTGGGAAAATCATCCGTGGAAGAAGGGAGTGTTCAATAAGTCAAACACTTTATTGTTGGATGATTCCCCATACAAGGCTCTACGCAATCCAGTAAGACATCTATAGTTGATTTTCCTTTCATAAAATTGGGCTTGACTTTCTATTGTCTTGTAACTTGTTCGATAATTGTTTTACTCGACTTATGCAAATTATGTTCAGATGCATACTGGAGTATTTCCTTTTCCTTACAAGTACAGCAACACCAATGACACATCTCTAGGTCAGTCTTCTTTGATCTCCCCTTCCTTCTCTGACCCTTTTTATTGGGTCAAATTACTTGCTTATTCTCTGGTATTCATTTATATTGCAGTATATACAGAGTGTTTCTGAGACTTGGATGTGTTAAACATCTATAGCATGCCAAGATGATTATTGCCTGTGTTGCTTACTGTTAGTCTCATGTGATCATACTGCATTGTCCACTGACCATCTATAGAATGATAAAACATCTCCCGAGGAAGAAAAGGGAAGGTTTCTTAAAATCTTTACCGTGTTTGGAAGTTATTAATAAGGAGGGGAAGCTATGGATTTTTATCTAACCTTTCAGAATCCTCCAAAGTTATCTCTCATATTTGAAGTTCCTTAATTTGGAGTTTTTTTTTTTTTGTGGGAGATGGTTTTCCTTCCCGATTGTGTCATACCTCCAAATTTTAAACTGCTTAGTACTCCTTTTTTTTTTTTTGTTGATGCAGGACCTGGAGGTGATCTTAGGGTTTATCTTGAAGGTTTGGCTATGGCTAATAATGTCCAAGAGTATGTAGCTTCACATCCATTCGGCCAACCGGCCATAACTAAGACAGACCCAAATTGGGATTTCTATTGTAGAGTTTTAGGTAATGGTTTCAACCCCCCACAAGAAAAGGTTAAATGCTATAGCCTCTAACACATCCCCTCAGTAACTTAACTGCTTAAGGTCCTTCAATTTTGTTTCTACTCATTTTACTACATCTTGAAGAAAAAAAAATTGATCCAACACAAATACACAATACAAGATCTCGGTGATTGATTCATTAATGCTTACTTCCTCTTCCCATAGATGTATTGTCTGAGCATATATATATTGTGTAACAAATAATGGAAGATCTTTTAAGATTAAATTTATGATTTGATTCTAGAAAGATGACATATGCCTCAATTTAATCTATGAAATATGAAATTATATGATTTATGATCAACTTGTTTATTTTATTTAAGATACCAATCGAAATTTAAACACAAATCTAATGTAGTTTTAAAATTTTGTTAAAAGTACAACAAACAATTGAGGTTAAAAAAACATATTTGTTGTTAAATTTAAATTAATTGTTTTGGCAAAAAGACCAAATTGATTATAATTGCATCTTTCAAGGATTAAATCTCATAAGTTTATTTTTCAAGGATTAAATTGAAATATTGAATCATTTATCATTCTTTAGGGGCCAAATCATCAATTTACTCTTCCTTTTACTAGTGGATTACAGATTAACCATTCTTTTTTTTTTTTTGGTACTGTGATTAACCATTCTTTATCCATTTGATATTCAACTACATTAAAAATGGTTTATGTGATTATGACATTCTTTGACATTAAAGATTTGTTCAAGCAGAAATATAAGAAACCTTTTAATAAGCCAACAAAGGTTGACTCAGTTGGTAAGGAATCGACTGACTCACAAGGTCATGAGTTTGATTCTCAGTGTCGATGTGAGAGCTTTGTTGGTAGGCGATCTGTAAATATTTCTATAAGTGCTCATAGAGCCTGAACGTCTGTCATAGCCTTGTCATAGCCTTGGTGAACTTCTGGAATTTAACTCAACTAAACTTTCCAACATCAAGAAAGAAACCCTTGAATAATACAAACATGCTGGTCTGACTTGTCAGGGATCAAATATGCTATGCTTTATAGGGCATGTGGTGGTTGTAGTATTCCAGCAATACTGCTACGACAACAACTACCTTTCAATCATTTGATAATATCATGATTCTTTACTAAATCTTAATGGTATGTTTAGGGAGAGATTATGAGTCCCAAATATTTCAAAAGGATTTTTTTTTTAAAAAAAAATGTTGGAATTTTATTCTAAATAGGATTAGAAATCAGTTGTGGTTTGACCTACAGTCAAAAGTCAATGCCACTCACTCTTCCTATGACTCCTTGGTTTGCAGATAGTCAAAAAAATGTTGAATTAAGCTTTACATTCTTATTTCATATTTTTCTCCTCTATAGTATTTAATTAGCTTTATATGAAGTACAGTATATATAAAATGTTAACATTAATGCCTAATCTTAGTCTCTATATTCTGAATTTGACCAGAGGAAAATTATTAATCCTCAATATATCACGAGAGTATAAAGTTATGTGACTGCCTCTCTAATTTGGTGAAGTTTAAGACTGGATTTATAGGTTAAGACAAAATGAAGAGTTGTTACTTGTTAGGGAGCACAAAGTTAACTAGTTAAATGCCTGAATGCTATGTTATTCTTTCAGTTCCCATGAAACAATCATCTTCAAGGCAAATAAATAAGAACAGTGAAGAAGAATTAAAATGGGTCGTTTAGGCTGCTAAAATAATGATGAACAGTAGATTTGATGATCTATGAATATAGGCTGCTAAAATAAGCTTAAAAGTTTGCCATACAGACCATTAATATATTTATAAGTATCCTCATCACTCTCAACCTTCATGTAGGTAGATAACAGTGACAGATGAGCAGTTCTGTAACACAATTACAGAAGGAATAGAAAATAAATAGAGAAAGTATGAACTCTATTAGCTATTTAGCTTAATTATTTTACATAAACTTTCTAGCTTAATTATTTTACAATTCTTGAAGAAAATCCCATAGACTCCATAGCATTGAGTTTGGAGTGTGTTCATCTGACCCAACTCACTAAGGTAAGTGGTAAATAACTTAATGCCTAAATTTATGTTGAGTTTTTATATATTTACTATAATGATCTCTTATGTAGGATTAATTATACTAAGGAGAGAATATTAAATATATATATATATATAAATCAAGGGAGAAATTTTACAACAAAAATATAAAAAATTCTACTTAAATTTTTTCTTTAACTTAATCTCTAAAATTTGATTTAATCAACTTGGCATTTGTTTACTGCTATAAACAGATGGGGTCGAAGAGTTGGGGTACCTGGCATTAATGGCATGCACTATGCATATTTTATTATTCTCATATATTTTATTATTCTTTATTTGTATTCATTTTTTCACCTTAATTTTTTATCTTTCATTAAATTTTCATCAAAACAAGAAGTGGTCCTGTAAATCCCCAACCCCAACCCATTCTGAAGCTGATTTCATATATCATTTCCCTTGGGGTCTTCAACCTGATTCATTTCTTCAACTTTAATTTTGCCATATATATAGTTATAATAATAATAATAATAATAATAATAATAATAATAATAATAATAATAATAATAATAATAATAATAANTAGAGAAAGTGATCATAAAATGTCACTTGATGATATTATATTGTTGAACATTATGAAAATTGATTATCTCTATATTAATTCATGTTAATTTATGAAAATTGTATTAATATATTAATGTTATAATTGTATTTTGTAACCTAATTATGAATATTTGAATTAAAATTTTATGATATATAGGTTTTTTTATTATTTTTAATTTATTTATTTATCAACGGTCCGACCCCAGTTGGACCCCGGTTGAACCATTGAACTTTGAACCCCTCCTTCTGCCGGTTCAATGGCCGGTCCGGTTTTAATAACCTTGCTTAGCTTAGCCACTTTTGTTTCACAAAAGCAACCTCTTTCGTAAATGAATTCGTTTTAAAAAAATTGTAATTGTTTCAATTACAAGATACATAAAACAAATTAACAATCCAACCAAAAAACTCTTCAATTGATCCAACTCGATCATATCAATGAATTCATTTTTTTTTTGGTAAGAGAATTCAAATCTAACTATAAACAATTAAGCTTAGCTTACGTATTGGGTGGAAAGAGGAGTATAATTAATGCAAATTTTTAATTCAATTATGATAACTAAATAAAGACATGTAATTGATCATTATCACAACATTAAATAGATTAGATCGATGAATAAAACAAATAAGGTTAGACTATTTCGAGAATTTAGTCGAATAAAATAATTGAGGCGATGTGCTACGCATTTACGTTAAACTTTTTCCACTATAGAAATCTGGATTCAAAACTAATAATTATTATTATATGCATGCAAATTTTGAGATAAGTTAAATAATTCCAGAAAATTCAATATTCTGATATGTGTTCCGTAAAATATAATAGGCCTTTGAATACGTGACTGATTTTGCAATTTGTTTTTCTTATATACGCTATATTTGTATTGAAGACTTTAAAAATAAATAAATTATACAAATGAACTTCTTGTCCATTTAAAAAAAAAAAGCTTTATCTAGGTTTCATTGTCCCATAAATTATAAGGTAAATTAAAGCTTCAAGGTTTTTATAGGTCTCACCCCTAAAAAAAATAATAAGTAAAGAAATAACGACGTTGACTTCTTGTCTATGCCTCCTCTATATATGTTGATTGGACACAGTTATAAGGCAAGAACCCACCTTTCTAATCCAAAACTTTTTCTCTTGGAATATCTGAAAATTATAAGGAAAGAAAAAAGTAAAAATTTGTATTGTTATCTCTAATCTTATTTAAGACATCTTAAATTTACATGAAAAAAGGCCAGGTTAATTAAAAATAATAATATACTCTCGTAAAATTTTAACATTTTAAATGATAAATTGTTTTACGTAAAATTATATATGAAATACCTTTTCCATTCCTTTCTTGTTTCTTGCAATATTTCTTTTCAAAACATACCCTAGTGGTGGTAATGATCATTGGTGAGGATCAATGAATATGATATCTTCCAAATAGGCAAGGCATCATCATTTGGTAATCAATTAGTGTGTTTCTTTGAACAATTTGGATCTTTTAATTTGTTTGATAATGTTTCATTCCACATGTGTGTGACATCATTCACCTTTAAGAATGTGGGGTTTTATTGTTAGGCCTAATCCATATAAATATAATCCATCTTTGTCCCTACATACATTACTATATGTGTATATATCATTTCCAATTGCTAGAGGATATATTAAGAAATTCAATAAATATCAAATATCAATTTAACATTATATATAAACTTTTACCCGATTTTACAATTTATATAGACATGAAGGCCATCAATTGGAACTTGTTGGGCCCAATGGACATATATAAATTGTCACATTAGTTACAACAAATTTAATCAAAGATATAAAGTCAATAGACAAACAAAATTAATGCACTACTCTAACCCTCTTAATTATTTACTAGAAATTGATCAAACAAAATTAGTGGGCCAAACATGTTGAGTATCCTAAAAGCTACTAGCAAGAAGTAGTAATGATTATTAGTAGTTGATTACATTGATGAACAGTGAACCATGCATAATAAAAGCTCACATTTTCTAATTACTTTTGACTCAATAATTTGTATATCATGCATGGCATCATGTTACAATTACATGTAATTATGGGAGATGTTATTTCATTGATTAAGCTTAAGAAACAGCCTTTTCATATTCTAAGAAATCTCTCTCTCTCTCTCTCTCTCTCTCTCTCTCTCTCTCTCTCTCTCTCTCAATATTAACGATTCCAAAGATTGCCAAGTTAGTAATTTGATATTTAAAAAAATAAAAAACATAATTTAATCTTTTAAATAGATGATATATTTGTTAAGAACAAAAGATATAATTTTTAATCTATAAAAAAATTAATAAATATATCAATTAATTTTTTTAGAGATTAAATTATATATTTTAATCTTTTAAGAATTCATATATTGATTTAATATATATATATATATATGACAACTACTTGACATGAATAATCCCTAAAATGTAATCTTCCAATATTGTTTTTTTTTCTTGCTCAATAATGTTTAGGCAAAAATATTATTTTTGTCTTTGATCGATTTTATTTTTTGATCTAACTTTAGTTAATGTTAACGACAAATTCTATGTGACTAATGACATGTAATGTAAAATTGGTAGAAAAAGAAAATTAAGTTTTTACTCATATTGAAAAATAGAATGAAGTATATTATTAATTTATTGAAAAAAGTTAGTCAAACAATAAAATCGACCAAAATATAAAACTTTGGAACTAAAATTGACAGTAAACAAATATTGAGAATGAAATTGAAAATTGGTGTAAAGTTTAGAGACGAACTTGATGCTTTACCTAATGTTATTAATAATTTTAATTAGGGTAAATTACACATATGGTCCCTGTGGTTTGGCCCATTTACAGAAAGGGTTCCTGTGGTTTAAAAAGTGGCAAATAAGGTTAACAGAAAAAGGTACCAGGAGGTATTTACCATCCAAAACTAACAGGGACCCATTTCCAAATAATGTATAACTCACGTGACCCATTTCCACATACCCAATCACTATTTTCAGAGGATTAGGGTTCGAGAATGGAAGAAAATGGCGAGAATGAGAGTTAGGGTTCGCAAGGATGTGGAGATAGAGTTTGATTTTTGCACAATGAAGAAATTAGGGATTGGATATGTGGAAATGAGTTATGTGAGTTGCACATTGTCCTAATTCCGTTAGTTTTAGTTGACAAATGCTACCTCTTGTGACCCTTTTTGTTAATGGAGTAAATCACATGCACTTATTTGTCACTTTTTAAATCACATGGACCCTTTCTGTAAATGGGCTAAACCACAGGAACTTACTGTGTAATTTACCCCTTTTAATTATGTGATGAGTTTACATGTGGATGTAATTCATATTGTAATAAATATAATATATTAATATCTCCAATATTAGTGCCTTTTAAGTTTTAAGTATGTATGATACACAGTACGGTGAATAAAAACTGACACAGATACGAAACACGATATGAATACAGTATATATTTATATATATAAATAATTAAAAATTAATTAATTTTAGTGAAAACTTTGAAAATTATCATATATATTCATAATATATATATATATCATATGTATTACTATTTTTTATTATTTGTCATATTAAAATCAAAAAAATTAATTTTATATTTTAAAATTTATAAATATGTATCGTACGGATACTGAACACAAAACAATGCGTTGTCAAAATGAAATGCCCCTTCATGCAGATGTCTGCAAGCTGAAATGAAGAAGGCACGTGTTGAGACTTTCAAGTGATATAATATAAGTATAACACACTAATATATCTAGGGCTAAAAAGTTCTTTAATTTTGACATGGTCTCGAACTGAGAATAATGGCCTCCATGTATGAATATATAAATATATATATGGGTGATCTGTCCTTCACTAATATGAATTAATTGACTCATCAATATTGACTGTCTCGAGTAAGGATAAGCACAAATGTTTTATGCTAGAAAAGTCTCGAGTCAATTAACATACAAGGTATAATCAAATGACAATTATGTCCCTTTTTAGTATTATTATCTTTCACCAAATAAGTACTATTTTTTAGTATATATATATATATGAATGACGAAGTGTTACTTACATTTTATAGTTGATGTATACTTTGTTTAAAAAAAAAGGGAAAGTCGTATGTATAGTTTTCCTGTCAGAATTTAGATGTCGGTAGTCTGAGTTTAGTGTTTACACATATAATATTTTATGATATTTTACTATGTTTTCCCTCAACAAGTAATTATTATTTGTAATTAAGAGATCCGCCAATAAAATATTACTGTTTCTTTTGGCTAAATAGAAAATATTATTATTAATAAAATGTGTATTATATATTTGAGGAATTAAATTTTTTATGTTCTTTTACTTATATATAAGCAACCTTTTTTAAAAATGGGTTGACGTACGTTGCAAGTTAACATTATATTATTAGTAATTAATTAACTATGCAACAGCAACTTTCCATCCACCTAAAAGTTCTGCTTTTTTTGAGACATAATTAAATATTATTAACAATTTGTAATATACTGAAAAACTTTAATTAGGTCAATTTACAAAAAAAGAAACAATAATTAAATTGATAATAGATAAATAAATTTATTGAAATCGAATATTTTAGAAAATTATTTTTTTTTAATTTAAAAGCTTGAATTTTTCTAAAGAAGAAAACTGAGCACCACGGCATTCATTTTATATATAATATTATCAATTATCATGAAATATGTCTGTGGGTATGTATGATTTAATTTTGGAATTTTTATTATCATTTTACTCTAGTAAATGATTACAACTCATTCTATCTTTTTTGGGGCCTGTACAAAAATAATTTTATATTACAAATTAAATAAAACACTGACAATTTTTCGAATGATTGTTCACTTTGAGCTCTTCAGTGTCAAAAGAAGTTTAAAGCATCTACGGTAAATTAATATTGTTATTTTTTATAGGATTTATCTAACATGTGTCTTTAAAGTTTTTTTGATTGGTTAGTAGAGCATCTCATATCTTGAAATCTACGAAAGTTTATTTAAAAGATAATTTGTAATGTTTGAAAACTCACTTGACCAATCAAAAGAAACCTTAACATGTGCCCTAAAGGCACATGTTAGAAGAACCCTTTTTTATATTATAATTAAATAAAGAATCATAAACCCCAATTAAAAAGAAATTTCACTAACTTCCCGTGATCCTACATCCAAGCAATATTAGTACTGGCCTTACTCTATGATATAAAGTTTGATTTTTCACATAGGATGTAATGGGTCATGAGCCAATAAAATAATGACACGTGGAAGAGTTACTTGTATATAACTCATGATGTGACTCCATACACACTTTTGATTGGTTAAAAAATTATTTTTTATTATTTTTCAACATTAAATTATATCAATGACTATAATTATTGATCCTCTTTTCTCTTTGTAATCCCTTACCTCAAGGTCAGATTTTAACTTGTCTCTTAAATTATATTAATTTCACTTTAATCCCTTAACTTTCAGAGGTTGAACAAAAGATTCTTAATTCTCAATATTATTAATTTATTCAACAAAAAAATATTATATTTGAGAGACTTTTATGTACTTATTTATTTTTTTTTTGTATAGTTAGAGTTCCCTCATCCATCCGTGTAACAATTTAAGTGAAGACTAATTACATTCGGACCAAAAGCAAACAATTAAAGCTCTTCCAACAATATCAACTTTAGGGCTCAAATTTAGGTTCTTCAACTTAAGGTACAACTCGCTTACTAGTTACTAGTGTACCAAATATTTGTTTATACTTATTTTTTTTGGTTAAGTCGTGGGTATCTCCTGCCTATCCGTGTAACGGTCTAAGCGAAGACTAATTTCATTCGAGCCTCAGAAACAAAATGGTCAGAGTCCTTCCAACAATGTCGACTCTAGGGATCGAACTTGGATCATTTCCCTAGGATGTTTATACTTATTTGTTTGTTTCTCCTCTCTCACTCTTTATATATGGATATATATTTAAATATAGTGAATAGATAATTAATATTTCCAATCGTTTACATTAAACATGTTAATTGGTTTAAACTCAATAATTTTAAATAGTAGTAGGTAAAGAAACTTTTAATTAATTCTTGGAAGTTAAAGGATCAAAATGAAACGAATAAAACTTAGAGTAAATTAATAATTTGATAAATGAAAGACGATAAATTTCTCAATTTAATGCTTGAAAAATTAAATTATAAAATTTAGTCCCTAAAAAATGTAATTTTAATCAATTTAGTAGCTTTGTTAAAGATATTAAATGACAAATTTAATGTGACTCTAGATTTTATTGACATTATATTTAACAATTGATATTAGAAAAATCATTTTTTTTTGGTTGGCGAAAAATCATATTTTAACTCAATGAACATAGTGAAATACTCCCTCCTGTTCTATATATCTGATGTTTTGGAGAATTTTTTTTGTTCCAAAATTCCTTATGTTTTATGAATTCAATAGAACATTAATTATTTTTTTACCATTCTATCCCTATTATATATAGTAGAGTCATAAATGAATAAACATTTCCCAAGTAATTTAATAGGGATAGTTTAGCTTTTCTATCTCATTTTTCTCTTAATTTTAGGTGAACTAATCATTTCCTTAATCTGTGTGCATTTTTACTTTAAACATCAGAGAACCGGAGGGAGTAGTAACATTAAATTTTTGGATCCATGCATGGTTTCACCCATTGAATTACTTGTAAAGAGATTGATCACTATTGTTGATGATGAAGAGCCTACATAAATAGCATTTAAGTGTAAAAAAAAAATATTTTCACTAAATTTAAATTAATACTCCCTCCGTTTCTATATATGTGGTGTTTAAGATTTCTACACACAGATTAAGGAAATGATTAGCCAACATAGAATGAAGAGAAAAATGAGGTAGAATGACTAAACTATCCCTATTAAATAACTACTAGTTAATCACATAAGTCAATTGTAGCTTTTATTACTCATTAGATTTAAAGGGGTAGAATGGTACAACAATAATTAATGTCCTTTAGAATTCATAAAACATCAGATCTTTTGGAAGTTGGAACAAAAATAATTCTCTAAAACATCATATAAAACAAACCGGAGGGAGTATATTATTAATAAAAGACACAAATATATTTTCACCTTCCTTGCTTCCTCTTCATTATATATACTCTTCTCTTCCCACATGACCATAATGCCACTCTCTCTGCACCCCATCTCTCATCTAATTCTGACCACAGCACCACACACACAAAACACACAAATTGGACTGCTTTGCAATTTTTAGGGACCATTGTGTAATATTCACTCAGGGACTGATTAGTGAATGTTTTTTAACTATAAATGAGACATTGAGTCATTGAGACATCATATTATGAGAAATATGGTCGTAAATTTCCCGGTTCAGCTTCCTTCTTTTGCTTCTTCAAATTCTTGCTTATTCTGTATACTCCATTTTATTCACTCTTTGGATCGTGTGTGACTTGAAGGTCTTAGTTACACAATCAGTGTGGTAATTCCAGGTTAGTAATTTTAATCTCCCACGCTGAATTATTCCAGGTTAGTAATTAGTAATTTCTTGGCCTGAATAATATGATTGTGGTTTAATCTTGGCCTGACTGAATTCAATACATCTCTTAATTGTTTTGTTTGGAATTCGTCCTTGATCTGGTGTGAATCTGTCATTCAATTCCAGATCATTTTTGGTGAATGTTCTTGAACTCCAGAATTGGAACCGAAATTGAAATTCGCAGTGTTTTGTATCATGAACCCCTGCATATTCGATTATCGCGATTTTGGCTCGCTTCGATTTGGCTAGATGTGAAAATGGTTTCTGAAATTGATTCTTAGTTTTTCGTTTTCGGCACTTAATCTTCACTTTGTTTCAACCAATTCTATTCAAACACCTGGATCTGCTTGAGTTTCGAAAATGGCACGATGTGAGGGTTCGAAATTTCTGGTGATTTTGATTCATCAATTTGGACCAGTTTTTGGATGATTCTGGATTCGAAAAGACGAAAACCTCCTCCTCTCACCGAACCGTTTTCCGCCGGGTTGGACCGCCGGGTCCTCAGAGACATGACCCGACCAAAGGTTGAAGACGCATTTTTTTTTTTTAAACGGCGTCGTTTGCGTTTTGGTCCTTTATATTTATAAAAAGGAAATTGAAACTCCTGAACTGCAACGGGAGACTCGAACCGAGACCGTAGAGGAAAGCATAATTCACCAAAGGACACTGAGCTAGGCATCATATTTTAATTATGGGTAAATTACACTTTGTTATTTTTTTTTTATGGATCGAATTCATTTTGGTATCATGTTCTTTTAAAAAGTAACACTTTGGTACTATGTTTTTTTGCACATTTTGGTATCCTATTCTTTCAAAAGTGATATTTTGATACCACGTTTTTGCTCCATTAACACTTTCATACCATGTTCTATGAATCGATTTCACTTTGATACCCTGTTCTATCTTTATTAGGGTACCAAAATGTTAACAGTGCAAAGAATATAATACTAAAATGTCACTTTTAAAAGAACAAGACACCAAAGTGTCACTTTTGAAAGAACAAAGTACCAAAGTGAAACCGGTTCATAAAATAGGGTACAAGAGTATAATTTATCCTTTAATTATTGTATCAATTAATATTTTATTTAATGGTTTTACTATTTTGTTAATTGCAAAATTTAGCCCATATTTTTGTTTAGCCCATATTTTTAGGATTAAAAGGGTTTGCATCGATCAGTGATTGAAAATTGTTTAGGATTTTTGGGATATTCCCTTTTTTACCTCTTTTTTATTCGACTGTGTGTGAGTAGTGTGAGATTGGGAAAAAATGTTTGGAAAATCGAGAAAAGGAATGTTTGGAAAAAATGTGAGATTGGGAACATTTGGGATTGCAACTTGGTCAACACAAGTTCTGTTTTTCCATTTTGTGTTTTGTTTTCCACATTTGTGAGATATTAAGAGAAGCCAAAGCTATTAAGCCAAACTATTTGATTATTTATTCATTTATTTATGTAACTCGCTACAGGATACAAGCATAAAGATTTAGAAGAAGGTACTTGTAAGCTGCTGCTTAAGCCAGTTTCCGATTCTACATATTGAACTACAATTTTGATTTTTGAGAGTGAAGGACACTAGACTTTACGTTTGGATGGTGATGATCTTTGTGAGCTATCTATACTTATGAATCATTCCTATATTGTATTAATTGAATCAGGATCATCTCCCAAAAGGGTTTTGTTATGTTGTATTGTATGAGTAGATTTGATAGAAAATAACCATGGTGACATTATGAACATTGGGAATAATTGTTTCTGGTGGTTGAGGGGTTGAGTTATATATTTAAGAAGAGGTAGATAGATATGGCATCAAAGCTCCTGCATTCTTTAGCAGATGACAATCCAGATTTACAACAGCAGATAGGATGCATGACTGGGATATTCCAACTTTTCGATCGCCATCATGTTCTAGCCGCTGGACACATTGACCAGAAGAGGCTGCCTCCTCCTCCGGCTAATCGTTTAAGTAGGCACTGTTTAATTTGGTTTTTTATTTGAACATGTTTTCTCAATGATTCTGTTTGGTTCATGGATGCTAATCTCTTATCAAATGTTAGTTGTATTTGCTAATTGATTATAAGGAACATAGTTCGTTTTTTCTTCAACTGTTACAATTTTTCTCGGCTTTCAAGAGTATAAGATGTTGATGTATTGGCCAAAAAAAAAAAAAGATGTTGATCTGATGATCATGATTCATGATCGTTTATCCAACAATGATCCCCTTTTAAGTTCATTTTGAAACTTTTTTTTTTGATCGAAAAGATGTTGAACTTCTTCATGTATAGTGTTGGTTCCTAGTCATATATGCCTTTAAACTTGTAAATGTGTCATTGTGTTTACTTTTAACTCTTCTTTCATTGTAGGCGGGAATTCTCAATTCAGATATGGCGGACTAGAAAAGGATTCTAATAACCTAAATCATCACCAAACAACGTCTGTAAGAATCTTCTTTCTTCCTTCATGTTTGACATATTAGCTACTGTTTTACAATACAATAGCATTTGAATAAATTTTTGAACTGAGGCGACGGACAATTTATTACATGTTTCTATATGTTGAATCTGTGATGTATCATCCTTAGCACATGAATCTATTTGTCTTCCATCTATTCGGGTGAAATGTGAAAGTTTAAGAATTATCAATATCTTCCTTAAAATATTTCTTTCTAAGTAAATTCCAGATTCAAAGACTTCCTAATTCTGAATGCATCTGAAATTTAAAAAAAAAAAATTAAGCATTTGCTTTAAAATGAATTTATGAAAATTATAAAATTTATTGCAGGAAGTGAGCTCAATCAAGGGCGTGAGTGAGAAACAAAGGATCTCCGCAGAGTCATCAAGAGCCTCTTTTTCTTCTTGTTCATCATCATTGTCCTCTGTTGATTCCAGAGCTCAAGCGGATGCTTCCTTTGACCACACTATTTTTCCTGAAACTTCTTCAAGGGAATCAATTATGAACCAAACAACTGTCTCTCCTCGTTTAGGACATCAATCCCTTGACCTGAGGGATGTCGTGAAGGACTCTATGTATAGGGAGGCTAGAGGACTATCAATGAAGACTGCAGCTAAAGAGGATGCTCTCATTCACAATATGAAGCGAAGGGACTCCCCAAGGCCTCCTCAGCTGTCCAATTTGGTTGATGGATCTTATGGAGTTGGAACCAATGAGAATGGGAATCAAAGAATGCCAGTTGATCTAAGGGAGTCTTACAGAGTCCTTGCTAAACTAAGAGAAACACCATGGTATTATTATGGTGAATCTAGAGAACTTCCAAGGCCATCAAATGAAGTAAATGATGGACATGGGTATTTATTGTCGAAGGATGCTCCTCGGTTTTCTTATGATGGAAGAGAAACAAGTTGTTCATCTTTTGAATCAAGAAATGCCATCAAAGGCCCACCAAAGCCGAAAGAGTGGCCTAGACTTTCACTGGACAGTAGGGAAGGCTCATGGGGCACTTATAGCTTAAGAGGTCTTGGTAGTGG
This sequence comes from Chamaecrista fasciculata, assembly GCA_003254925.1. Lineage (NCBI taxonomy): Eukaryota > Viridiplantae > Streptophyta > Magnoliopsida > Fabales > Fabaceae > Chamaecrista > Chamaecrista fasciculata. The sequence continues at coordinate 96,985 of QANZ01017774.1, forward strand.
CACCTCCACATCGGATGACAAAGTCTCTAGTCTACCACAGTCTTTAGCGAGTCAAAGGCGGCCTCCTAGTGTTGTAGCAAAACTAATGGGCTTGGAAACTTTGCCAGATTCCTTTTTCTCTGCTGATACTCAGTCGAGTTGGTCTGAAACTCCATCGGTTCAATATGATGGTCAGTTTCCAAGATCAACGGAAAATCGATTGATCAAACCACTAAAAGTTTTTAGTTCCCCAAAAAGCTCATTGAAAGACCCCAGTTCACCAAGGCGGAAGAATCCTGATTTGGTAATGAAACCCATTTCAAGTTCAAGGTTCCCCATTGAACCAGCACCATGGAAGCAGCCTGATGGAAACAAAAATTCTCAGAAATCAAGTTCTGGGGCCATGAAATCTCCAGCAAGAACACGATATTCATTTCCCTCAGTTTATAGTGAGATTGAGAAGAGACTGAAGAATCTTGAATTCAAACAATCTGGAAGGGACCTCAGAGCACTCCAACAGATAATGGAAACAATGCACGAAAAGGGACTGTTAGAGACCAAAAAAGAAGAACAAGCTTTAAATGTTGTAAGCCAACAAAATCCACAGGGCAATAGCTCTCAATTATCCTCAAGGAGGGGAGGTGACTTAGCAAGGACTTGTGAATCTCCAATTGTGATAATGAAACCAACTAAACTTGTTGAGAAAAATGGAAATTCTGCTTCTTCAGTAATTTCGCTAGGCAGACTTTCTGGTGCTCACAAACTCGACAGTGGTTCAAATGAAGATAAGAAAAAGGCTGAAACTTCTATTCAAATAGCCAAAGACGTCTCTCCTAAAAACAATCGCAGGGATGCTAGTGCCAATCACAATGATAAGAAAGAAAGTAGTAGCAAAACTGCAAGATCTTCACAATCTCAACCAAGATCTCAACAATTTTCAAAAGAGAATAGCTCAAGTTCAGTAAAGAACTCAGGATCTGTGAGGCTGAGAATGCAACAGAAGAAACTAGAGTTTGAGAGGCGAAACCCACAATATCCACCACCTGATTCAAATAAACCCAGAAGGAAACCCAGTAAGCAAGTGACTGATTCTGGCTCACCAGGTGGAAAACAGAGACCAAAATCCCCGAACTTACAACACGACGACCACCAACAGATTCAAATGAGAAATGAATCAAGAGCATCGAGTAGCCAAGGAGATGAAATATTTATGCAATTTGATTGTGTTGCTGTCTCAAACTCAAATATGGATATGGAAGTCAGCAGTAGTTTACAGTCTGCTGATACTAATGATAGCCAGAGTCCATCCCTAAAGGACATTAAGCGATCCATTTCAAGATTAATGCAAAAGGTATGAGCTTCTTGGTCATCTTTTTATCCAAGCATTTTGATTGAAATTATGCAAATAAAATATATACTTTAATACTAAATCTTCAAATCATCTGTTAAAAAGTATATTTTTCTTTCTTTTTCAATATTCAGAAGTCTACTCCGAGGTTGGATGAGGATGAGTCATTTGCAGAGCTTGCAACAAGTTCTCAAGAACATGCAAGCCCTGTCTCAGTTCTTGATGCCTCAGTATATAGAGACGATGAGCCTTCCTCAGTAAATCAGATCTCTAATTCCCACAAAGGTATATTTTCTTTTCAAATTATATATGAAGAGATTAAAAGTTAAGAACCAAACCATCTGATTAAGACCTCATATTGAGTGCAGTAGAACTGTAGGAAAATTTCTTGGTATTTAAAAAGTAGTTTATTATGAAGATTGATTACAATTCTAAACATTTAGAACACTTGACCCTTTTTTTAAGTTGTTTTCTCGAAGAACGGATTGAGAATAATCTTTATAAGCGTGTCAACTATTCAAGAGTACTGATGAATTGAACTTTTATTTGCACATTGACAGCAAAACACTATATAAACCTCATAATTCGCTTGCAAATATACTACTTAATTGTGTAATACAAGGTGCATATATCAACAATTTGCTCATGGAAACATAATGGTTAGAATTGAGAACATATTCATTATATTTTTGCATCTAGACAATATAACCAAAATTGTGATGAGCATTACATTGAGGTGACATAACCTTTGTCCGATCTTCCCTTCTCAGTCTGCTAGAAGAAAATTTAGACTATAGTACTCACAAAAGAATGAAATTTGAATTTAGTCTGCAGAAAAAAAATTGTTTTGTCTCCCTTATTTCATTCATTTAGTATTAAATGCTGCAGTTGATGATGCCCGTGAATATAAAGGAAATGAAGATGAAGATCCATGGAACCCTGTAGATAAAATGATTTACAACACAGGATCTAGAGAGATGAATCTTAAGAAACTGCAAAGCGTAGATCAACTTGTTCAGAAGCTCAGGCGGGTGAACTCCAGTCACGATGAATCTCGATATGATTACATCGCTTCCCTTTGTGAAAATACAAGTCCAGACCAAAGATATATCTCTGAAATTCTAGTAGCTTCAGGTCTTCTCCTAAGAGACCTAAGCTCTGAGCTGCTGACATTTCAGCTTCATTCTTCGGGCCATCCCATTAATCCCGAGTTATTTTTCGTGTTGGAGCAGACCAAGGAGAGCAGTTTGCTTTTGAATGAAGAATGCGGCTCAGAAAGGGTTGCTAAGTTGAAGCTAAATGCAGGGAAAAATCACAGGAAACTCATATTTGATGTTGTGAATGAGATTCTTAGTGTGAAATTAGCTTTAGTTGGCTCTTCTTCTGAACCTTGGGTGAAACCTAGCAGAATCACTAAGAAAACTCTCAGTGCACAAAAGCTTCTCAAAGAATTGTGCTTTGAGATAGAGAAAATTCAATCTAAGAAGAAGCCAGAATGCATTTTAGAAAATGAAGAGGATAGCCTCAAAAGCATTCTACGGGAAGATGTGATGTGTGAATTAGAAAGTTGGATAGATTTTCATGGTGAATTATCTGGGGCTGTTTTGGATGTTGAGAGAATGATATTTAAGGATCTGATTAATGAGATTGTGATTGGTGAATCATCTTGTCAAAGAATAATCAAGCCAAGTAGGCGCAAGAAGCTATTTGGAAAATAGCTAGTTTGTTGAGTTTTTAATCTGTTATTTACTAATCTCAATTCTTTCATTTTCTTGTCAGTTAAAGTTTTCATTTTTTTTTTGTGAAGGCAAAAAAACTAGCAGATCGCTTCAGAGCTTTGATTATTTTTGGTAATTAAGGTATAAAGAACTTAACTTGATGCGAATTTACAGAGCATATATATATATATATATATATATATATCTATATATATATAATGTCAAACTTCAATATGTGAAACTCATTCTTTTGCTCATCATTCACTCCCTTTATGCTATGATCATGATTTTATATAATTTTTTTCTTTTACTATTCTATGTGATTAAACCAAACAGGCAAAACTGAACAAAGAAAATTCACTTCGGCCTAAAATAAAAAGGATAAAGGAAACTCAAGCAATGGCCCAATTCCAAACAAGAATTTTAGTATTAGACCGAAAGAAAGAAGAAAGAAAGAATTACTATGTTATTGTTAAATATTATGAATTACNAAAAAAAAAAAAAAAAAAAAACCTTTCGTACCTCTAACGTTTGGGCTCAGTTTCAGTTATACCCTTAACGTTTGTTTTGTGTTAGTTATGCCTCCAATGTGAAACTTTGGTGTTAATTATATCCTAACTTCAACTTTTTTTTGGGCTAAAGTCCTATTTTGGTCCCTCAAGTTTGCTCAAAGTTCCGTTTTAGACCCTCAAGTCTCTGGCGAACTTTCCAGCGAGATACACGGCGGCCCCAACAGCTACGAAAACTTCTAATTCAAGGTTTTTTTACCTCTTGAGTTCAATGACGGCCTCCATTTTGTGAAAAAATGACTGGCAAGCTGCCGAAAAATTACATAGTCGTCGACAAATTACACAATCGCTGAGAATCATATTTCCGTTCATTTGTTCACAAAATGAAGGCCGCCATTGAACTCAAGAGGTCAAAAAACCTTGGATTTAGAGTTTTTGTAGTCGTTGGGGCCGCCGTGTATCTTGCCAGAAAGTTCGCCGAAGACTTGAAGGACCAAAATGGAACTTTGAGCAAACTTGAGGGACCAAAATAAGACTTTGGCAAAAAAAAATTGAGGTTAAGGTATAATTGACACAAACGTTTCACATTGGGGGTATAATTGACAGAAAACAAACGTGAGGGGCATAATTGAAACTGACCCCAAACGTTAAGGGCACAAAAGAATCTTTTGCGAACAATAACATTTAGTGTTAAGGAAATTGATAGTAAGAAAAAACATTCCCAAGTATTATTAGACTAGGCAGGCATGTTGGGGAGACCAAAAAAGACCCGACCTAAAGAATTACTTAAAAGGACGGAAGTTCTTGAATAACCCTAACTTTAAGAGAAATCTACAAGTGAGGTTGATACAATTCAAGATACATTGAGAAAAATCCCATTAAAAAAAAGACGAAAGAGAGGCATTGAGAAAATAGACCCATGATTTTTAACTAATCAAGAGGCAAACAACCGTAATTGGAAAAATATCAACAAATTGGATTAAAATGTATTAGAAGCGACTGAAGACACTTTTTTAATAGTTAAGTTATCTAATACACAATAATTTTCCATAAATAAAAATGTCGTGTAAATTTATTCTCCATATCTATATATATAGCGCTATGTCGTTAGATCACGTCTCTTCCATCTTTCATTAGCACCCAAGAAAATTAGATGAAAAGTGGTCCTTCGAAAATATGTAGAATATATTTTTATGAAAAAAAAAATATGTAGAATATATATGTATATACATATATAATAACATATATATTTTATATTTATTTAAATTTATCTACAGAGAGGACCACAAGTCCCATACATTTTCGTTGTAGGGCAAGAGGCAAGAAGTACTGAACTGCACGCCTACAAAGCGCATGCAATACACTTACCTACCCATGATTTATATCTATTTTGTTTAATTTTGTTTGGTAGACATTTTGTTTATTTTTTTTAAAAAAATTAATATATCCTTTTATTGTTATAATTTGTTATATTTCTTTTGTCTCATATTAGATAAAGATTAAAGTGTGTTTATTCATTTATTGTTACATAAAAAAAAGTATAATTATCATATATAAATAATTTAATATATATGGTATGATATTAATTATATATTAATGGGAATTTGTTTAAATTACACTATAACTTTTTTAAAATAATGATTTATCACGCCTTCAAACATGTCTTCTTTTCTGTTGTAAGTTGTAACCCTTATTTCTAACACCTTTGTGTATGGACAATGTCCTCGTTACTAAAAAAGTTGGCAAAGTATATAATGTACCTTCTTTTAAAGTATGCCTAATAAAATGAAAGTATTAAGAGTACCATTTATATATTTAATTTATATCACATTGTTTTGGCTGACATTGATAAATTATTGTACAATTTAATCATAGTTTGGTAAATCATTTGTTAACATTTATTATTTTTTTTTTGTGAAAGTGCACTTTTGGTCCTATAAATTTTGCTTAGGTCTTAATTTGGTCCCATTATATTTTTGTTGCACTTTTGGTCTCACATCTTTAGGTCAAGTTGCAGATTTGGTCCTACATTATACTTTTGGTCTTATATTTTTGGGTCAGGTTGCAAAATGATCTCATATCTTTTGGTCAGATTGCATAATTGGTCTCATATTTTTGGATCAAGTACAGAACTAGTCTCGTATCTTTAGGTCAGGTGAGACTGACAGTGAACATTTTGTAAAGATATGAGACTAATTCTAGAACCTGACAAATATATATGGGACCAAATCTGCAACATGAGCAAAAATATAAGACTAAAAGTGCAACAAAAAAAAGTTATGAGATCAAATTGAGACCTGAGCAAAAGTTGATTATATAGGACAAAAGTGTATTTTGACCCTTTTTTTTGGAGTAGATCGAATTATATAATTTATAATCTCATTTTTGATTTTCACACTTATTAGTTTTTTTCTCAAAATCGCTTAGTTTTTTTTTTCAATTTAGTCTCTCTTTTTTTTTTGGTGGAACAATTTAGTCTTTTAATTTACAAATTTTTCTATATTATCAATGTTAATCAGTCTGTTTAATTATTGACTAGATAAATGACAACATTATTAGTTAATGACAGAACATCCACATTTGACAATCTAACAATGTTAAAGAAGAAAATTGCCAATGTGGCAACTATACATGATTAATTAATAATATCATATCAATTAGTATTATTGCCCCATCACTAGTTCAATTAAAAATCTACTTAAGAGACTAAAATTAATAATAAAAAATTGTAAAGAAGATAAATCTATGGAAAAATAACTTGAAAAAAATAAGATAAATTATACTTTGATACTATGTGGTTTGACCTCATTCCACTTTGTGGTTTAAAACATGACACTAACTTTGGTACCCTGAGGTATGTACGTATCGTTAACACTTTGGTACCCTAAACAATTTTTTCGTTAGATTTGGACGGAATTTCACACGTGTATCTGACACGCCTCATTAAAACTTGATTTTCTCTAACTTTTGGTCAAAACAAAAATCAAGCACAATCTCGATTTCGAAAAACGCCTCTCAAATTTCTCAAATTTTATAGGTGTGTTTCAAAGTCTAGATTGTGTTTAATCTTTGTTTACCAAAAGTTCAAGAAAATCGAGTTTTAATTAGACATGTGAGATGCACATGTGAAATTCCGTCTAAATTTAACAAAAAAATTGTTTAAGGTACCAAAGTATTAACGGTACATACCTTAGGATACCAAAGTGTTACATTTTAAACTACAGAGTACTAAAGTGAAATGGGGTCAAACCACAGGGTACCAAAGTATAATTTACCCAGAAAAATATGTGACATGAACTTATTAAATAAAGTTTTATTTAGTCATTTAAAACAGTAACCAGATTAAAATATTCTGTGATTTTTTTTATGATAATACAATGATTTTATTTATTTATATTATGTCTTAATTGGAAAATTGAACATTTTCTTATGAAGGGTATTTTATTTAAAAAAATTAAGCTATATATGAAGAGTAAGAATTTGTAATACGCACTAAATATCAAAGAATTTTGAGTATATTTTAAAAATTAAAATATCATATTAGAGAAAATAATCCCAGAGAAATCAATAAATCAAAAGTTATTTTCATCTATTAATAAATATTTTGCGTTGCTAACGTTAACAAATTGACATTTATAGCAATAGTAAAATTATCAAATTTAATATAAAACTAACACACATGCAATCATAATTTTGATTTTGTTGAACTAGCTAATTAAGGTGAATATAATAAAAGTTCTTCAGACTGCTAATATATTGAAAAACCACATTTCCAAAGCGACTTGCAATGATATAATCAAATCCAATATTCTCATGTCTAATTCCACACACCATATATATATATAATTTGATTATAAATGATGAAAATATATATCTGTAATTCTGTATGTATATATATATATAGAGGACCACTCTATAGGCAAATGAAACTTTTGGTCGTTTTCTTTGATGCAACTTTAAAGGAGGCTTTAAAAACCCAACTTGCAGTAGCAGCAAGAATTGCTTTAATTAAATGATGATCTTGGATCTTGTGTTATATTATTGCTGCTTTCCAATTCAGTCTCTGCCTTCTCATTTTATGTTCCTTCCTTTTCCTTCGTCAGAAACAACTGCAGATTCCTTCTATAACATTTTCTCTCTTTCTTTCTTTCTTTTTCTTTTTTTTTTTTCTTTCTCTTTAATTTCTGTGTACAATATATACTGGATAGATAGATAGATAGATAGATAGGGATGAATAATGATGTTCCCATGCCTACGGTACAAATAAATCATGCATCAACACACACACATATATATATATCAGATCCCTTTCTTTTCCCTATATATATATATATATATATTAATTCACACAACACAAAAATATTTAAGAATTTTGAAAAAAATTTAATTATATATATATATATATGTGTCATGTTAATTAATTGCTAATATAATAAGTACAAAATTTAAAAAAAAAAATCATTACAAAGAGTATCGACGTAAGCATGGCGAAAGAATAGAGTTAATTTGCATCTTTATATATATATATATATGTAATTAGAGAAATTAAGAAGTCAGAGAGATAATTTGGAGTTTGGAGTGTAGTACAAGCAGCCTCACACAGCTTTTACTTTTTTTTTTCTTCAAGTCTTTAATTAAAGGGTCACAATGGTCGTTTTGTCGTTTAGGTTATAAAAAGTTTTACTCAATCTTTTTATAATTATTTGTTTGTTCTCTGCTAATATATATAATTAATTTTGTGGTCAAGGCTAACTCTTAATCGTTCAGACTTTACAAAATAGGCTACTGTAGAATTTACAATTATAGGTTTTACAGAGAGTTCTATTTAGGTCGGCTTGAATAGTGTCATATTATAGCTGCATGCATGCATGATATATACAGTAGTTTTAATTTGCATAAGAAATGCCAATACTTTATATGATGATATATACAGAGTTTAAGGAATTAATTAACTTAATGTATTACATAATTTTTTTTGTAAATGTGTTATGTATCAGAAAGAACATTGAGAGTTAGATTAATATATATATAATTATATATATATATATGATCATGACCATCATATTTTTTATAGTTTGTTTTCTTAATTGAACACGCATATAACATATATGATACAAATTAAGGAATGGTTTTGTTAAAGAAAAGACACACAAAAATTAACTATCACGGGTGTCATCATGCATGTGACTTAATTAATGAACTAGCTCGTTTTGAAGCTAACTCTTGTCTAGATGCCTTGGTGGAGAAAATCTCAGCATCAGTTTATTGTGTTTTTAATCCCTTCCTCCCTTCTTATCTCTCTTATTTCACCATGACTTCAGGAAATAGGAACTATAAGAAGCTTTTGAAGAAATTGTTCAGGAGGAAGCTTCTTTAGTTGAAGCTTTTGTTGTCTGTATTTTATTCTTGTTCTGCCTAGTCTTTCTTCTCGTTTCTGTCTTCTAATTTCTGTCTATATTTTATTTTTGTCTATCTACGTTGTAATTTGCTTTAAACGTTTGTACCCACTTGTTCAATTGTTGTTGAGCAGTTTTTGGATATCAAACAGACCTCCCTAGGAGGTAATTTTAATGTGGCCGATTTTCCCTCTTTTGCAATCAGGAGGTAATTTTAATGTGGCCGATTTTCCCTCTTTTGCAATCAGTTTCGCTACTGTTCCTTTTAATGCAATTACTCAGTTTTAACAAAAATAAAATAAAATGAACTAGCTCGTTGACTTGTAATAAGTTAGTATAATTTTATAAAGCTTGATTTCTGATTGGTTTAATTAATCATGTCCAATCGACATATATAACTCACAATCTCTTTTGTATATAAATAATTTAAACCTGTACTTTAAACTTCTTTTTATTGCGCGTATTTTTGTCATTATTATTTCATGTACAGTTCATACATATCAACTATATGTATAGTGGCTAATATGTGTAAATATCAATAGTACTAATTAAACACTAAATACTATATTTTGTCTCATTTATTATTCTCTCACATAAAAAATCTAGTTTCCAGTAATGATTATTGGGTTGGATCTAAAAACTTAGGATGATTAATATTATTTCTATGTCAGATTATATATGAATAACAAATTATTCAAAAGATTTCATCAGTGAGTATATATAAAATAATTACTTCCCCACAAAACAAACTTTGAATCGACAAAAACTGTAAACTTAGAATGTGACGGTTGCAAAGACAAAGACATACATTATATACTTTCTTTAGAATGTTTCCAAAGGAATCGTATCTAAGAAGTAAGAGTTACTCTGACTTGGTCAATCTTAGCTTTATCTTTTATATTACTGACAAAAATGTACTGCGCACATATATATATAGTTATATACATACATAGCTAGCTAACTGTGTATATATACTGCATGCTTCATGAACACCAACAGTAATAATATTATCCAACAGTAGAGTACCATATCGTCTAAGTAATGATCAAGTAGAGTACCAGCATTTAATTTTCTAATGAGTAATGACCTTTTTATTTTGTTTTGTGTAAAAATCTTAATCAATCAACGCATGCAGCTAGCTATACCTAGTCAAACTTCTATATAGCTTGATCTCTTGAAGTATATATATATATATATATAATATAGCAATTAATCAATGACTGTTGTACATCAAATTAAGGAAATATATATGATAATTAAATTCTGGGTAAAATGAAAGCAAAATTTATGCTTATATGCATGTTTGTATGAAGCAAAAAATTAAATACAAACTATATATATAAGAATTCAATTGTCAACTTCTATATTTATCTTTCAGGGATATAAATTAGTTTTTCAGCACAAAAGGGCTATAAACATATTGGGTTTATAACTTGGAACTAAAGAGTGTCTTTCAAGAATTGAGTCATATACAGATACCACTTATATATATGTATTTATATATATATATATATATATTCATCAATCTATAGAGAATTAGAGATCTCAAATTATTAATTACAATATGAAAATCTTAAATCAGGAAGCCAATAAGGCACGCATATCCAGATATATAGACAATTATCTTCTTCATATATCAAATATTGCACATCTATAGAGAGACAGCCGCGTTAAAAAAAAATCCTTTGGCTAGTATCTAGTAATTGTAGCTAGTTTTGTGATTATATGAGTGTGTGTGAAAGAGAGATATGATGTTGATGAGTGCAGTTTTTTTATAGGTGGACCAAAGTAAATTGACGAAAATGGTGTGTACGTGAGCTGGGTATAGTACGATGCAAAAACCAGAAGGATTAAAACAAAAATGAATACCCAGCTGTAAATACATACATACACACACACACACACATATATATATATATATAGCAATGACGTACATATATACATACATACATTACATATACTTACAAAATGAAAGCGAACGAAGGAATTCAGTTCATCACTTGTTCAACTCCTGATATATATCGATGATGACATATTGTATATATATCTTGAATATTAAGTAATTAAATTGCATGGCAGGAAGAAATATATTAACATTAACATATATAGTATATAAGCATGAAGCACAAGCATGAATTATATATATATCCTTTGGTTTTTTGACGTACATATACATATATATATAATCATGATGGGAAATGGGATATATGAATATAAACCTTGAAGCATAATTAATTAAGAAGGAGTGGTAGTATTATGATCCTTATTATCATGATGATGATGATGATCTGAATCAAGAAGGCTGGAAGTAAAAGGCAGTACCGTTGGAGGAAACACCTGATGATGAAACTGATGATGATTACGTTGATGATGATGATGATGAGAAGTTGAAGATGATGATGAGCTCATCAATAATTGAATTTCCCCTAAACTGTTGTTGTTGTTGTTGTTGGTCATCATGTTGACATTATAGTTATAGGGTACATAAGAAGAAGAAGGATTAATTGATGGGAATTGAAATTGCAGAGGAGGAGGAGGATGATCTTGATGAGTACTAGTAGTATTGGTACTATCTAAGACCATTTGATGATGATGATGATGATGATGATGAGAATTATTATTAGGAAAAAATCCATGGCTTCCAAATAAAGACAAATTTGGCCCTGATGATGAGGAGTGGTAGGAGGAGGAGGCATTATTATTATTATTGGTATTATCATTAATATTACTACTACTATTATTGTTATTATTGTAAAATGTCATAGGTAACAAGAGATTATTATTATTATTATTATTATTATTCTGAGCTGGAATTTTCCTCCCATCACCATCATCATCATCATCATCATCATTATCATTATCATTTGGTTTCATAACCCACTTCCCTTTTGATGACATTGCATCCATGAAATTCAAATTATTAGCATTATCATAAGAAGGAGGAGGAGGAGGATAATTAGTAACATGAGGATGAGGTAGATGATGAAGTAGGGTTTGATGATGATGATGTTGTTGTTGAAAAAGAAAGTGGTGAGGGAAGCCAAGAGGGATTTGAAGAGGAGGGAGATTATCAATGTCAAGCTTAGTGACTTGAATGAGCCAATCAATGACCTTACTTGGTTGGCTCACTCCAAGCCTCTCTTGAAGGTCATACAGCTGAATTGCTGTTGGCACTGACAACCTTATCCTTCTGTCTCTCAGCCCTCTCACCGTACACACCTTGCTGTGCCGGTCCTTCCCCCCGAACGACCGCGATACCCTCACTATCCTCGGGTTTCGCATCCCGGCTCCGGCTCCGGAGGACGAAGATGACCACTCTACATGTCTACTTGATGATGTGTTAGTAGTAGTAGTTGTACAACAAGAAGAAGATCCAGGCACCTCCTTAGAGGAAGAAGAGGAGTACAAGTGATGATGGTACTTGTTGTTGTCTATATCCATAATTATACTATTTGTATTATCATTATCTCTCCTCCTACTATCTCCTCCACCATCATCATAACCTTTTCTTGAACTACTACTCCCAATCATCTTAATTCTTTGATTAATTTCTTCTTCAATTCTTCTAAAAGACTCTTCTCATGTGGATCGATTCACACCAAGCATGAATTTTACTTGTACACTGATCAATTCAACAAACAATTTAAAGAAAATTAAAAAAAAATTATCATATATTAATAAAGTAATATTATACATGTATATATATGCATGAGAAATTTGTACAATTAATTAATAAAATGAGAATATTGTTCTCTGATTAGATTTGTCAGCTACTTTAATTCCTGTGATAGAATATATCTCATCAAGAATTGAAGCTGGCCGGCAAGCAATTAAAAGCGCTCTGCTCTCAATCAGCTTGTCGCCAGTTCATATATATGATTAATTAATTAACAACAATTATTCTCTAATTAATCAGTTTCTATTAATTATATGATTTCTCATCAGCTAAAACAAAATGAAACAGAAGATCGATAGCTGTGCGCGCCTTTAATTTGGGTGAATGGAATGGGAAATGCTTAAATTAAGGATTTCTATTGTTAAAAAACAAACAGAACTGAAGAATTGATTAGAAGAATTCAGATCACAACACAAACGAATGAAATTCATATATATATATACATATATAATAATAATAACAATAATAATAATTACTTACACGATGAGATCCTGAGAGAGAATTCTGGGGCTAGCTATTAGCTGGTAATAATTTTTAGTGCTAGCTGTTCAACAAGCTTTCTTCCACCATGCATAGAACCAAGAATTGAATTGATAAAAAGATCTATTGAGGACTTTAATTGAAGGTGAAGATATATATAGAGAGAGAGAATTAGAGGAAAAAGAAGGAATTGCAGAGAGGGTTTTCCAGAATGAGGTATGAGATATATATATATATATATAACCTCAAATAAAGCCTCAACAAGGCTTAGGGTTGATATAGGAGCCTCTTTCAGGAAACGAAATTTTTACTAAATAGTCAAATACAAACGACAACTTCTATTTGGTAAAGAAGATCCACATATATATATATATAATATTAATTCTTTTTCCAATAATTTTACACCACCACATTATATTATTATATTATATATATATATACATATATATTCTAAAATGATTAAAAAGTAGTCGGTTTTACTTGGGCTTCGTGGCACCATAGAAATATGACACATCATATGATCCTCACACTATAGATACTAGCTAGCTAGAAATTATAATCCTGGCTTAGCTTTATTTATATAGTTCAGGGAGGTGGATTTAGTAAATTGTAAAGTATGATACGCTGAAGATTCAAAATATTTATATTTAACATATTTCAGTCATATTATTGTATCATTTCCATAATCCATATTTCACTTACTGAATACAGTCACTGTGTGCCTTCAGTGTTATATATGAATACACATATACAATTATACATACAGATTATATTCAAATTGTGCAGCTATAGGCACCGTACTAATTATTACTAGCTTAGCTAGACTCTGAGCTTCAATATGATTGGAAAAGAATATATATATAGAAAAGAGCTAGCTAGGGTTTAATTTGATTTTACTTAAGACAAATAATACAGATGAGTCAAATTAAAGCAGAGATAATTATACCTCCGAAAGAGCATTAGACATTAGTACTCGTGAAAGAATTTATGTTGTTAATTGGATATATACATATATATATATATAGTATCCAGAACTTAATTAGTAGTAAACCCTAAATCCTAATCAAGACGTACTAAGCGCGTATGATATTAATTATGATACCTTTTGGTATTTAAGAAGTTTTAGGATCTTCAAACACTTAGAGAGAGAGCTGTCACATATCTAATTCTAATTCATATGCTTAATGATGATAAACACTGGCTAAGATTTGCAAGAACTACTTAATTGGGAAATTAATCATATATATATATATATTAAAAATATTAAAAGGACTAAGGTAGTAGATAAGTCATAATCAGAGAGGGTTGAAAAAGTTGTGGTGTATGGTATTGGAGTGTCTGATATCCGTTGGATTAGAATAGAGATAGAGAGATAGCTATAATATGTACGTAGGTTCAGTATAGAATAGGAGAGGGGAGGGACCAACTTAGGGTCCTTTTTGTATGTCATGGGGTAAGTAAAGGAAAAGGTTTTACAAGGGAAAGATTGTGAGGGAAAGAAAAAGTAGTTGAGGGAATGTAAAGTAAGTAAAGATTGAAAGTGTTTGGTATAAAAAGGTAGGAGAGAGAAAGTAAAATAGATATAGAAAGAAAATTACAAAAATGTCTTTCCCACAACCACCACAAGACCACTGCCGCCGCCGCCCACTGCTGCCGTCCACGGTAGCCTGCGTCGCCATCCACCGCCGTACACGGTGACCGGCGCCGCCGTCCACCGCCGCCGGTCACCATCAGGGGAAGAAGATGGGATGGGAGTGAGAGGGGCAAATTAGAAATTCTACCATAATTCTCTAGGTAGACTTGGATTACATCAGAAATGTGAAGTAAAGAAAAATGGCCTATGTAATGTAAAGCCCTTTACATTGTAATCCACTTTACATAGCTCAAATTACCATACCAAACACATGAAAGTCTTGGAATCCGTATCCTTTTACAATGTAATCCCCATTTCATTGGTAACAAACGGAGCCTTAGGTTCTTTAAAGCATCCACTACTACTCAACTTAGAGAAAATAAGGGACCACACACATACACAAAACTCACACACACACATATATGTATATATATATAAAATATATATAAATGTATATATATATATATATATATACACACATATATATTCGGGATGGCAGTGAGATTTGCACAGCACAGCATAACTTGGAGTATTCTCTAGCTAGCTGTAACTTTCTTCCTATATATATATACCACTTATTGACTTAATGTTGGTTTAATATAATTAATTATGCCTAGCTCTAATTATATATATATATATATATATATATGTATGTGCTAAAATATTAATAGTCAAATATACTCATTTTGGTCCTCAAACTATAAGATAATTTTCATTTTGATCATAAGATTAAACTATTTTTTGTTTTGTTTTTTTCCTCAAACTTTCACTTTATTTGTTCTAGTTTGGTCCCAAAATGTTATTTTGTATGATTTGTGCTGTTATTTCTAATATAAATAGTTGAGATAAATTATTTCTCTCTTATGTAATGGCCAAAAAGAAAATAATTTTTCTCTTATATGTGTCATGATAAATGAATTGGCAAAGAGATAAAGAAAATTTTTCATTCTTAGTCATAATTTTGAGATAAATTTCTAGTTGATTTTTATCTCCAATTTATGACTAAGAATGAAAATTTGTTTTCTCTTCATCATAACACACTTATTAAGACAAATATATATTATAGAGAAATGATCTATCTCAATTGTACATGTTATAAATAATGGCAGAAACTTGACGAAATCACATTTTGGGACCAAAATGAAAGAAATGTGAAAATTTGAGGACCAAAACGGAACAAAAAGTAGTGTTATGACCAAAATGAAACTTACCCAATAGATTGAGGACCAAAAAGAAGTTTTAGCCAACATTGATTAATTAAGCTCTGCTTCCTGCAGTTAATTTGAGAGTCTTCTTATTATATATATATATATATAATAATGAAACTGTGAATTTGAGAGTCTTCTTATTATATATATATATATATATATATAATAATATTTGTGGTATGTACTGTGGTATTCTGAGTTCAAATCTAAGAACCCTAATAGACACACTTTTAGACAAATTTTTAGGGTTTACTATTCAGATGCGGGGTCTGTCAACAGACAGTTATTAGACGTTAGTTTTTTTTAGCTTTTTTGAGAAGAGAGAATTGAAGAGTCACATATCATCCAAAGAAACCTAGTTTTGGACGAAACCTTTGAATGCTTTAACTATATATATACAAAATAATTATATTGGGTGGAAATTTAATTGGTTTATTAAATGTTTTATGCGTTTGATTGCTTAAAATATCAACCTCTCAATATGTAGGCAGGTTAATAATTATGTAATTATAGCTAGTAAATATAAGAATATGAACAGAAATATAATTATTATATATGTCACTCCGGCATATTGTCACAAAGTAGGTTCGTCTCCAGCGTTGGCAACTCGTCGACGGTGGAGGAGTTGTACAGGAGGATGGATTTACTGAAGTATGTTTTTCTGAAGTGCACTTGCAGTGTGAGACATACATCTTAAAATTCACAGTTTCATTAGACTCATACTTTAATGAAACTGTGAGTTTTGGATGTATGTCTCACACTTCAGGCCCACTTCAGGAAAACTTATTACAGTGGATCCAAGTTCGTTGTACAGAGAGAGATCTTGAGAGAGAAAAAGTATGTAAATAGAGAAAAGTGGGCTAGACAAGAGAGAGAAATTACACCTATATAGGATTAATTAGGAATTTTCGAAATATTCATTAAACACGCAAGTGCTTAGTACAATAGTAAGCGAGCTGCACCCTAGGTTAAGTGAGCTAAGTTCAAGCTTTAAAGTTGGCACTGTTGGGAGAACTTTAACTGTGTCAACTCTTAACTCGAATATTCGATTGAGATTAATCTTCACTTAAACAGTTACATATATAAATGAAGAATATCCATCATTTAAAGGAAAAAAATATACATTAAACCAAAATGAAAAAGTGACATGTACACATAAAACCAATTTAAGCGTTAAAATAAATCTTGAAGTTAAATCTTAAAAATTCTCATAATTTTAAATAAAAAAATATTTTTAAAATAAAATAATAATAATATATTTATAAAAATTTTTTTTATTAAAAATATAATAAAATATTTTTTTAATTTTAAAATTTTAATAATTATTAAATTTAAATTCATCTTTACATATTTTAATGGATATGCAAAACACACCAGTGTATATATATATATATATATATATATGAGAGATGCATTCGTCATAAATAGATAAGATAACATGATGTTGAGGAGAAAAAGTTTTGAAAGCATGCATGCTTTGCTTTGTTTAAAGAGAAAAAGGAAAATTCGAGTGAGTGAGTGAATTGAAGAAACGATCAAGGCTCAACAGTGTATGTTGCAGCTATATAGGTGCACAGAAATTAAAGTTGTGAAAAGCAAAAACTGATGAGTGACGACCTTAGCTTAGCTTCTTGATGATATTTACTATTTATTGTTAATTTGTCTCATCACTCACTAAAGTTTAAAACTGTGTTGATAGTTAAACATCATAGTGTGTACAAACAGTTATAGCTGCTTTCAAAATGAACTACTTGAGTTTGTGTGCCCAATCGATCAATATGTAGCTATATACACTATTAGCTAGAGAGAGAGAGAGAGATTTATAATAATTAAGTATGAGCAGCTTTTTACTTGAAGACTACTCGCTAAACAATTTCTAGAAATTAGGAATCTTCATTCACCAAAATAATTGAAACGTTAATTCATGGCACATTACTGCAGCTGCAGTTGTACACTGGTCAAAAGCTGAGCCCTCTATACTTTATACATTTTTTGGGAAAAAAAATAACACTTTCAAACCCTAACAAATTAAAATTGGATTCAATTCAAACACACAGATACCTAGCCACCAGCAATAATTCAACTTCTCTCAGTTCTCAAGCTTCATTTCCCCGCCAAGAAATGTCCCTATAGTATATTTTGCCCAAAAATTAACGAAAAAATGTATTTTTATCTAGATTTCACCCTTCTTTCAAGATTTCTTTTCATTTAGGTTTCTGATTCATCTCATAATAGTCTAGAAAGTTTATCGTCTTTATTCACAGGAATCTTTCTTGTTGAATTGAGATTTTTGATAAATTAAGATGATAAACTTAATTTCTGAATTATTTTGAGATGAATCAAGGACTCGAATGAAAAGAAATCTTGAAAGAAGGGTGAAATCTAGATAAAAATGTATTTTTTTCATTAACTTTTGAATACAAATATACCACAAAGACCCTTTCTACTAACGGAGTAAATCTCCAACCCCAAATTAATACTTTCTAAATTACAATGACCCAATTTCCAAATGCTCCAGACCACAAGGACTTTTTTTTAATTTGCCCTAATTAATTACTTGAAATGTATATGCATTGCGGCTAGAATTTAAACTTTTGATTATTGGCGTTGTGTTCTCTAGTTTTGTTATGGGTGTGTTTGTTTTATTATATGTCGGGGTCTGACCTTTATATATGTGTGTGTTTGAATAATGTGCAAGACTGCAAGTTATTGCAGGAAACCGAAAAAGTGGTGGACTTAACGAGAAAAGGGTTTCGGTTTCGTAATGAATTGAAGATATATATGAATGAATTCTCTTGTCTCTTCCTAACACCATAATGGATCACATAAATAATAAATTAATAATTGACCTTCACTCACTTCTTCAACCAACTATAACTATACTGTATTATATGGCTAAATCATTTTATGATTGATCAAAAGTAATAAATTAAAAAATTAAAAGAGAAAAAAAAATTCACCACTCTCTCTCTCCACTTCTTTAAAAAAATAAATGAATTAACAAAATACAAAAAACAATTAAAAATTAAAAAATGCCACCACTCTCTCTCCCCACTCACTCTCCTCATATGAGGTAATTTCAAATTGATCCTAAATATTTTATTTATTTTAGATGAATCTTATATATTTTTATAATTTCTCAAATTGGTCTCAAACTTACTCTTTTATCAATATAAAAATTAATTCAAACGTTACATGCATAACGGGCACGCCAAGCCCCTAGTATGTTATATTACTCTCTTCAATAGTCTTTATGCTAGGTCCCTTATCCATAGACTTTGAAAAAATTTAGATAAAGTTTCTTATATTTTTGTTACGAGCTTTCTTTAATTACAGGTTTAATTTATATTCCCTCTCTTCTATGCTAAAAAAGTGTGTTTAATATTCTCTTTCTATTATGATTGGTCATGCATAAAATTTTTGTCACGTGTCAAATGTTCATTGGAGAACTTTATAGTAAAGATATAAAGAATTTTACCTAAGTCTTGCCCGTAAGTTTTACGTATGTATGTCTTAAGTCTTAACGATCATATAAATATTTTTTAAATAAATTAATAATTTAATTTTTGAAAGATCATCAAGTTAATAGCTCGATCAATCTTATAAATATTGAAATATATAGTTTAATTCTTGGAAAAGCTGAACAATATGCTCTTTAATTAATTCATGAAAAATACTAGTAATTAAGTATATTGTTTAATTATTTTATAAATTAAACTGTATATTTTAATTTTTTATGGACCTATCCAGCTTGAAATAGGAACATATATATTCAATAGTTGGAACTAAAATAAAACATTTCGCCAACATTCATGAAGACTAATCCAAACATTTTGAAACATAAAAGATTAAAATGAACATGAAGACATATATACATTTAGGACCAAAATGACCCTTTGACAAAAGCAATTAACATGATTATGCATAATTAAATAATAAATTAGTGGTATAGGCAAAATCAAGATCGATCCACAAAGACTAGTCTTATCAAAAATTTATCGACCAAGGCTTAAGAAATCAACATAAAAACATAAATAAGAAAGTAATTACTAATAAATGAAAGCTTGGAAAGTTAATTTTCATGGAGTCTCATACTCAATCATTGATACCTGACCGCATCTATCGCTAGGTGGCCAAAAATACCAGAATTAAATGCACTATAGTGGTGCAATCCGAGTCGATCTCTCGAGGAACTCTTGTGCAAAATTCAAATGCAAACGATACCAAGTTATCACTAATTGGGTGAAAGCGAAGGAAATTTGTTCTTTGATTGTTTGTCTATGACCTAAAACAATAATTAAATAAAGCAATAATATTTTTGGGGTTTTTTTATTAAAAGACCGAATTGAAAGATCAATACCAATTACATATTTTTCTATCGATTATAATAGACTAATGATTCGACAAGGTAGGCTCACTATTTCTCTAAAGTTAATTAAAGAATAACGTATCCAATTTTATCATCTATATATATTAACAAAGACCAATCTGAACATGAACGAGCACGCCAAGCCCCTAGTATATATATATGGGTATGAATATGTGTGTGTGATGGAGATGAAAACGCCGAATGGATATATCATATTAGGGGCTTTTTGTGCCTTAACGGGTACAGAAATATGTATATAACGTTTGATTTGACATCTGTAGTTATTCAGTGACTAAATAGTATATTTTTATTATTCAAGAACTAAATCGTTAGTAGTGTGAAAATTTAAGAATCAAATAATAAGTTTTCACTTTCTTAAATCTCATCTACTACTTTCTCTTCCCCATTATCTAATAGTTAGCAAATTATCAAGTTCCACGTGTTTATTTCTTATTTTTTTTATTTTAATTTAATTATTTTTAACCAACCAAAAGCACACTCACACATATAATATAGTATAGATGAAATAACTGCAAGAGTATGCAGCAAATTAGGGCTTGTGAATGCGTGAGGGCTCAAGTGAATACTATATATGGCCATCATATATCTTTATGATGGCAGGCGCTATTTAAGAACATGATGCGCCCCATTTAATAAATGTGTGTTTGGTCAGACACATACAGATATATTGATGGACACCTTCATTTACAGAACAAAACTTTAATTTACAACATACACTAAGAACAAGTAGAGAGACAGAGAGAGACAGAGAGAGATCATAAATTAATAATTAATCGAAGTAATATGGCTTTGAAAGATTAATCTATACCCGGTCCCCAAAGATAAATCTTATAATAACTTTTTATTGCAAACCAATAATCGAAGTATCAGTTGTGAAAATTAAAGCATATTTCAGCGACAGCTCTGTACCAT
The DNA here is from genome assembly GCA_003254925.1 of Chamaecrista fasciculata. Lineage (NCBI taxonomy): Eukaryota > Viridiplantae > Streptophyta > Magnoliopsida > Fabales > Fabaceae > Chamaecrista > Chamaecrista fasciculata. The sequence goes on from QANZ01017774.1 coordinate 118,234, forward strand.
TTTTAATGGGGTGGATCCTAGTTAACCTGCTTTTTTCATTTGATTAATATTGGGTCTGGTTTCTATGTAGTTTTTCTTTTGGAGCATTTCTTAGTTTTTTTAAAGGCCAAAGTTCTATATTGGTCACTCATGTTTGCTTAAAGTTTTGTTTTGTTCCCTTATGTTTGCTCAAGGTTACGTTTTGGTTCCTCAAGTTTTTTTCGTTCCGTTTTGGTTTTTCCTGTTTGCTCAAAGTTCCGTTTTGGTCCCTAAAGTTTTCAAAAAGTTCCACCGTTAGTCTCTGATTCTTTTCCATTCATTTTTTTTGTTAAAAAAAGGAAAAAAAAACTAACTTTTATCTCCCAATAATTTTGCTCTTTTGCATTAAGGTCCTTCCCTTTTGTAAAAGAGCAAAATTATTGGGAAATGAAAGTTTATTTTTTTCCTTTTTTTTAATAGAAAAATTGGATGGAAAAGAGTAGTCAGAGACTAACGATGAAACTTTTTAGAAACTTGAGGGACCAAAACGAAAATTTGAGCAAACATGAGAGACCGAAGCGGAACGAGAAAAACTTGAGGGACCAAAACGGAACTTTGAGCAAACATAAGGGACCAAAATAGGATTTTGGCCTTTTTTAAATTATTATTGTAGCTCCTTTTAAAACGGCACACCATGGACAATAATTAAAAGACAACAACATATAACTTAAATGGTGAAAGATCCATTCAGTCCTAGAGTTCTCTCAAAAGAAATAGAGTCTTTAAAACACATTAAACATAAAGGCAGGAATACAATTAAAGATAGTGGTTGGGGACAGATTCAGTCTTCCCCCATTTGCTAAGGTATTTGCTACTCCATTTGCCTCGCGGAAGATGTGCTTTAAGGATGCTTGCTCAAACTTAGTTAGGAAGAATCTATAATTTTTTATCAGAGGAAAAAAGCGATGATGAGAGGAAATAGAATTATCAAGAATGAGATTGACTGTTGTTTTTGAGTCAGATTCCATAATAAAATGTGTTATATTATAACCAAGCTTGGTTAGTCTAGTGATTAGCTCACTAGGTCGCTTAAACAAGTGTCGGGAGTTCGATCCCTGCCTTATGTATGCAGCAACCAATTGGCCAGCGGCAAACCCTAAAATAGAGCTCAGATCCGCGGATGATTAGTCCTTAGGTCATCGGGCTGGGGGATACATTGGGAAACTAAAAAAAATATGTTATATTATGTTCAAGAGCTAGCTTAAGTCCCTCCTCCACTCTTCATCTTCCATTCTATTTGGCCCCTGTTCTTTTATTTCGTCATGTCGCTTTTCTTGCGGCACAGTGCAGTAACTGCCTCACCATATATATAGATATGTATATATATATATAAGTCACACATGCAAACACACTTCTCACTCAAATTCAACACATTATTTCAAACCCTAGCTATTTTAATTTAATCATTCTTTTTTCATCATGTCTATGCGTATTCGAAAAAGATAATATATGTATTATATTTTTTTTTATACTAAACGAAATTCATTAAAGAAAGCAATAACATAGGGTGTATAACATTTTCAGGTTATACATCTTTGGGAATCATAAAGATTACATATATGTATTATATTTGATATTTGGTATTTGACAAATCTCCAAAATTTTTAAAATATCTAAAAAATTATAGATATAGAATAAAATATCTTACTTCAATAATCAAATATATTTAATATATTGGATACCCAAATATCTCTAACTAAAATAAATTAATTAAAAGATAATAAAAAAAAATTATATTATAAGATATCTGATACAAGTAGCATGACTATTCATTAATTTCGGCTAACCACAAGGTGAACCAAAAGCAAGAAATTAATTAAGGTGATACTAAACCAATTTAGTTAATCGGTGAATGTATGGAAGAACAAATAGATAGATACTATATAAGAAATAATGAAGTGAAAAAAAAAGGAGAGAGAGAGTGAGAACACAATAATGGATGAATGATGCATGTGGTCCTGTGAATGGGAAGAATTGAAGAAGCATGCAATTGGAAAAAGAATAAGGAAAGGTTGCATTATTCAGTAAAGATGAAGTCACTGCGCAACACTATGATCATAAGCTCCATCCATATTTGTGACTATTCAATATTAAACCATCAAACAAATTAACATCAATCACATTCATTCCCACAAGTTCCTTTCATGAGTAGTGTGAAAAGAAAACAAAATAAAAGAAAAGCTATTACATACAAACCTAAATTTTGTACGTAAATTAATAATTTGATATTTTGGAAGATGATGAGAGAGATATATATCTTAGTTTGAATTTTAAAAGATGAAATTAATTATATCATTTAATAGATATATAACTATAATAAGCAGTTTATTTGTTAAAGTTACCAACCAAAGTCTAATGACAAATATTCTTTTTTGTAGTTTTTTTTTTAAATTAAGATATTCATTGTCGAGAATAATGATTAATCTCTTTGTCACAGGTTCTCCACTTAAACTATTAAGTTAGTCTAAGATACAAAGTTTGATTCTTGACATGAGATGCAATTGTTGATGTGGTATAATTATAGTCATTGATGTAATTTAATGTTAAAAAATAATAAAAAAAATAATAAATTTTTTAACCAATCAAAACTGTGTAAAGTTACATCACTAATTACATACAACTAACTTTTCCATGTGTCATTATCTTATTGGCTCATGACTCATTGCATCACATCTCCTAAAACAAACTTTGCATTATAGTCTAACCCCTAAACTATTGGCTATAGAATGTCTTTCATATTCGAATGTGAAATTTAAACCCCTACCACTAAGTTAAAGAACTAAATGAGGAATTGCTCAGTCACATTGATCTAGTTTATGTAATTTTGAACTTTGTTGAAATTACAATAATAGAGTTTAAAAGGTCAAAATCTCTTTTGGATTTTGAACTACAGGGTAAATTGTGATTTGGTCCATAAATTATTTTTCATTATGTTTTGGTCCACTAAGTTAACAAACTTTTCTACTCATTTCATCGTTAATTACCTTCAATCATGATTATATATTATATTCCGTTTGATTTTTGTTGTTATCTTTAAGTTAGACACATAAATTAAACGATTTATCTTTAAAATTCGACATTATAAATGAGTTGAAAAAAAGAGGAAAAAGAATAATTGAATATAATTCTCTCTTAAAAAGAAAAATTAACCACAAACAATTATCTCTAGTTTCAATTTGTAAGTAAGAATGAAGATTTTTTTTTTGTTTATATCAACTCATTAAAATACATATGAAAGAGAAATCGTCCATATATATATATATATATATAAATTGTCCATCTCAAATTGGTCCCAACCTAGTGAACTATTAAATGTTATCATATATCTCTTGTTTCAAGGACGATGAATCTAGAGTTACGAGTTGCTTTCGAAGAGTATATTCTCTATCCAATTGAGACTGTCAACAAATAACGTAAAATTGAATCTCGAAAGTAGACTACTCATTTCATTTCCTAACAAGCGAAGTTGATTATATGTTTCTCGTTTCAAGCTCGAATGCAACAATTTCGAAACTGTGTTAACTTTAGAAAAAAAATATTTCTTTACTTAGTTAAGATCGTTAATAAATAAGATCAAATTACGTATCGAAAGTAAGTTTGAGACTATACTTGTAAGATTTTTCACTTTTTGTTTTAGGGAATTAAGGTGTATCCCCCAATCCGACAAGCCAAGAACTAATCCATTGCAAAACTATGCTCCATTTAAAAGTCTACCGTTAGCCAAAATGATATGCAATAACCTTTTGTTTCATCATGAAAGGGGAAGCAATAACCATAATTTTGTAGATCCGACCAAACCAATCGATTTAACTCGTTGAAATAGAAACCACTAGGGGTGTACACCATTGGCCCGGCTCGGCCCGGAGTACTTCCATTTTTTTTTTAAAAAAATAATAAACATTTTACTATACATATTTATATTTTATATTACTAAATATTTTTTAAATTGTAAGAAATACACATCTATTATTATTTTTATCAATTTTATATTAAAAATAGGGTCCTTCTAATATGTGCCCTAAGGGCACATGTTAAGGTTTCTTTTGATTGGTCAAGTGAGTTTTCAAATATTAAAAATTATATTTTAAATGAATTTTCATAGATTTCAAGATATGAGATGCTCTACTAACCAATTAAAAAAAACCTTAAAATGTGCCCTAAGGGCACATGTTAGATAAATCCTTAAAAATATACATAAAATATATATTTAATCTTAATTAAATTAACATTTTTTTTAACAATTAAGTCAAATTAAATATCTTTATTAATAAAAAACATCATTAAATTGATCCAAAATTAATTGTTTTACTAATATATACAAATTAAAATATATATAGAATGAATAAATTTAAAAAAAAAAAAATGACCCGACCGGACCCGGTGACCCAGCCCGTGTACACCCCTATAAACCACCATCTAGTCCGTTACGGAAGAACTAGAAAATCGTTTTAAATTAAAAACGAAAATCTTAAGAATAAAAAGAGTCAATCGACTTGTCGGTTTTTAATTTTTGACCCGTTGAACAATTTTTAAAACACTGAAAAAGAAAAAAAAAAAAAGTAAACTAACAATTTAATTTATGAAAAATCAGTAAGCACAATTCAGTTTTTAAAAGAATAAAATATATAATTTAGTTTTTGAAAGTTCAAAAAAATATATTTTAAATTATTTTTATTGACTAAATAATATATCATTTTAATTTGTAAAAAATTAAAAAATATACTGTTTTAATCTTTAAAAAACCTAAACTGTATATTTCAATATTTTGAATTGTCAATTAAATAATTTTTTTAAAGAGGGAATCGTTAATTTATTCCAAACCAAAAAAAACTCCCTACACCGACCAAGCCCTTTCTCTTATAAGTTATAACCAAAGAAAAAAAAGGTGAGAACAGATCAGGACGGAGCTCCGTATTATTATTACCCTTTCATTATCTTGTTGAGTTGTTTACAAGACTAACAGTGACAGAATATGACAGAGACGACTAGTATATGGTATGTTAGAGTGATGTTGATGAAATAATGCTTTGTCCCTTGTCAAATTTTTCCTTTGACCACCATGATTGCTTGCTGTGTTCCCTTTAATGTTACCTCTCTCTGCATTCAAAAGAAAGTGAATCCCACTATCTCTCTCTACAAGTTCTAAACAAAGAAAAGAGGTAACTTGTGACACATCACATACTTGTCATTCTATCTATACTGTTTTACTGTCACCATACTGACTGCCAAGATAAATCATGAGATATAACTATAACCTGTAATGAAGTCACTGTTCACAACAATGACTCTAACCAGAAATCCTGTACTGTACTTGACGGCAACGTAGCTATTAAGCTACACCCACACCCTTTGACAATCAACTCTCAAGTCTCAATAATTCCATTACAAGATTTTGGGTTTCTTCCTAGTAGCTTCTGTGAGTAACCAGGTCAGGCTGCACACGCAAATAAATAGATTTCCAGAAATGGCATAGAACTATAGACCCACTATTCTGACATAAACATGTGTCGTGTAGTTACTTCCTGATTATGTCATAACTACTTCTTGCATCATACATGTTTTCCTAACACTAGCATTATAGAAACTTCACAGGTAGAGCAGAATTAAGAGTTTGGATTCTCTCACGTAAAGGAGTAACATGACACATTTATGTGAAGAAAAACGTAGACACAAATACATTTAAGTGGTGAGTCTCGTTGAAATAATAGATATTAGAGTGTATTAAGTTTACTGTTTACATATTATGTGTTTGTCTATCTCCTCATTCAGGAGTGCCATGGTGTATCTTCACAATAGATTCCAGAACCAAGAAAAATGTGGCAACACCTTTAAAATAACAAATTGAACTCCATTTCAGGAAAGGAAAAGCAACGTGCTCATTTGGGCTCAGCATTTTGCAATCATACTACATATATTTACGAATAAAAACATGGAGACTTAGGGAAATATTCAATTTAACCATTATCAATTCACTTATGTAATTGATTCTTGATCAATTTTCAGAGAGAAGTAAAAAAAAGTCAAACTTAACTGAAGCCAGCTCTGCTTTATTGACATATGGTGCTTAGTTCTTACACTCTTAAAAATGGACAGCCTCCACAAACATTAGCTAACACTAATCAGACTTTTTCCCAATTGAAACAGAGAGGTGATTGAAGCGCCATTCCATGATAGCATTTACCTGGTGGCACGAAAAGAACAAATAACAGTAAGTCGGCAACTAAGACCCAAACAGAATATATATTGGATACTCCATCATATACAGTTCTATTCACACTTCAACAAGCAAGATGGCAAGACCAGAAATAAATGCAAAGTGAAAACCTAGGCATGGTTAAGAAAAAATGCAAAATTGTAATACAAACAACGCAAGTGGCAAAGAAACCAGACAGGGCAATGTGGCATAATGTTATTCCTGAGAGTCCATTCGTTACAGATGGTTCTAAATTTAGTCGCAAATAGTTCTCATAATATGAACCTTCAAGAATGCCTGAATGCCATATTCAGACTCAATGATCTGAAAGTTGCCATGATCATACAAGCACACACACAGTACAGACATAATCTCCATCATATAATTAGAAAAAGGAGCATCGAATAACAAAATGTATGTTGGAGATTAAAACCATTAATTGACCCTCACAAAACAGTTTAAGCTTTTGGTTCAGAAGCTCAATTCTTGCCGATTCCCATTCTCTTAATTTCAATAGTTTCAACCTAAGGTATGATTGTTCTATGCTTTGTCCACACTGAAAGCCCAAAGCACTTTCATGTGAGAGGCATGCAAGAGACTACAATAAGGCCCTACATGAGCCTTCAATTAACAACATAAGATTTTGCTTTGCTTTGTTTTTTTTCCTTTCTGAAGAGGGGGGGTGGGGACGATATTCCAGATGCTACCAATCTACAACAAAACTATTACCACCTTGCAGTTACTTGATCCACCATCAGAATTCAAGTTCCCTAAGCATGATAACCTTTTATATCTTCATACTGAGATAATATCCTTATAAAATGTTGAATCCATTAGGTATACAGAATCAACAACCAGGCACTGAAAAAAAATAATAACAATAATCCAACTTCGATTGACCTCTTCAATTTTCCCACATCAAGAACCCAAACGGCTACGGGCTACCTTTAATTGAATACAATTATTTGTAGCAAATTCCGGGGTCAATTGTCATCTTGTTTCCTCAAAATATTTATTCATCAAAATTGCAAATTGAATCATGTTTCAGATATAAAGTTGGTTACTCTAACATGAATTATGAATCTATACCCCCTTTTTTTGATGGGTCGTTTATGCATCCCTGCTCTTCTGCACATTTTTGTTACCAAAACATATAAATTCATCCCATCCATTGTGTATTACAGGCCTGGCAATAGGCAAGTCATTATTCTACTTTGACGTTAAGCACTTCAAACAATAACTTAAGCTTCTAAATCTTGAATGCCTAAACTAAAAGGAGTTCTTATGTTTTAATTAAAAATATAATATACAATGATAAAAACAACAATTTAATACAAAATGCAAGGGTGTAGAACCAAGTGCTCCAGGAATGCAGAAAGAAATATCGGTTCTGTAAGACCTTGAAAAAAAAAGCTACAAAACATACAAAATGGTGTGGTGGCGAAGTAAATTTCATTACCCACAAGCTAAAACCATGAACTTCTCCCCCTTTGAGATATAGTAGATTTTATTTTGCAGGTTTTATTAATAAACCAGATAGCAATCTGAAGGATTTTAAAGTTGACTAGCCTAATAGGCTACACTTTTTGCACTGGTTCAAATTATCTATGATAAAAATGACTCGATCATTAAAAACACAGCACTCTTCTAGGCAAGGCAACCAAGCACCTATGCAACATTGCAAGAAATGACCAATAAGAGCAGAACTAACACAATACCAATTATCAGATGATCTCAATTTTCAAACTGCGATATACATAGCACCATTAATTCACCAAAGAGCTGTCCCTCTTGATACATACAAGTTAGGCTTCCAGCTAAAAATTTATAAAGCTAAAATCTAATGAATTTTCTGGGAGGAATTTAAACTGAACACCAACAAAAGCTGTCCAAGCACTGCATCATGCAAAATGTAATTATGTTCAGTAACTTAAGTCACAAGTCAAAGAAGAATCTATAAGGTTAAAAAGGTTGCTGACATCAACTGCCCATGAAGTCTACAGAGGAGAGAATGCAAAAAACAAAAAGTTCCCGTCCAAGCAACCATCAATTGCAAGAAACTCCAATCATTAACCTAACTTTAGCATATATCTATTAAATAAATACAAATTAACATAATTTGCACTCCCCACATTTGATATTCCCTCTTTTCTCAACACAAGTCTATCAGATCAAAAGGCTGTAAAGAGTGCACCAAAAATATCCGAAATGGACTTCCTCCGTTGAAAGATTGGACAAGGAGGTAAAAAACAAGGATCAAGCAAAACAAAAAAGTAGATTCAACAAACTCTTTCTTCACATTATGACGTTAACAACTTCTAGCATTTGGATCTTTTGTCCCTCTCCAGAAAATGACTCGTGTCAAATAGGTGTTTCCAATTTCCATGTTATTAATATCCTGGCCAGAACCAAAATTGCTTCTAGAGGAAGCCATTGGATGAATCATTACTTCACATCAGATGTCATAGATGTAAATTATCTATAACCAAATGATGTCTACAACAAAGGCTTACACCTAAAGGATACAAACTGAAAATCAAATTTAAGATTCAAAATCTAAAACATCTACAAGCACTAGAAGAAACCCAACGAACTAAGTGCACAAAAAAACTTGTCTCTACTTTCCCTATCTAGTATTTAAGATCTGTTTCTGTTTATGAAAAAGTAATTTATCCAAGAAGAGAGAAAGGAGGGTGAGCCTTGGCGCAACGGTAAAGTTGTCGCCTGGTGACCAAGAAGTCACGGGTTCAAATCCTGGAAACAGCCTCTCTGCAAAGCAGGGGTAAGGCTGCGTACATCTTGACCCTCCCCAGACCCCACCTAGTGGGAGCCTTGTGCACTGGGGCCGCCCTTATCCAAGAAGAGAGAAAGTAGAAATGACAAAAAAAGAGGACTGATATCCGTTAGGCTCACTCCTCTAATGAAAGTATGAAACCATCAGATAGTACCCAAAAACAGGACATAATAAAAATCCTTTCCCATGTTAGATGTTGTGATAGGAAATTACTATTAAACACCCTAGCTTTCTTCTCAAACCAAATGACCCACAAACTTACATAAACAGCACATTGCCAATGCAGTTTATGCTCGGAATTCCTCCCAAAACCCAGTACTTACAATCTTCAGAAGTTCTTGAGCTCACTCTAAACAACAAAGCTCAAAAGGAACAACCACAATAGCCTACATGTGTAACTCACTAACTCTATATACCTCGCAACTAGTTAATTCAAAATTTGTCATTGTCAAAACCCAGATAATGTCAAATATCAGCTAGGGGCAAATTGTTCACACTCATTGCTGAATAGAACCACAAGGTTGTTCATGATATTACATCCTCTAAAGGAATATCCTTTGTTGTAAGAGGTCTATTTAAAAGCTAATACTTCTAATCCAGCATCAATTGCACAACATTACACAGCACACCCAGAAAATCCCTAATATCGAACGAATAGTGAAACCCCATAGCAGGAAAACCTAATTATAAATAAAACATTTTGTACAAAGCTTCACCTATTTCTGGTATCCTCCACCTCGAGCATTATAGTCCTCTTCAACCTTTTCAGTCAGATAAACCGCGGGGAAATCCGAAACGCCAAAGGTCTTCTCCGCCATCATCTTCTGCACATCGGCTTTCTTGAGAAATGTGCGGCGGATCGGAGGACGGTTCCGGCGCTGATCGCGAGAGAAGTACTTGATGTCATAAACGGTTTCAGGATTGGATGTGGGCACAATGGCTTTTTCTCTGACGGTGGCGGGACAAAAGACACGGTACTCGAGAGCGCCCGGCACGGCCAACTTGTACTCCGGGTCAGCGCATGGACCCGTAATCTCCCATGGCTTCTTGAAGAAACGCTTCAGATTCTGGAAGACGGAAGTGGAGGCGGCCTTCGTCATAGCAAACGAACCAGCGAGCGAGGTCGACAACGAACGATCTTGTAGGAAATTGAATGAACTAAATTCTCTCTATTAGGTTCTGCAATTTCTTCTTACTATCTAATCGAGATGCATTTTTGTTGTTTTTTTGTTTTCTTTCTTCTTTTCCTCTGGGTCAAAACTCCGTTTTGGTCCTGAGGTTTTGAATATCATGTAAATTTCGTTTGGTTGAATGTTCAAATGGATCCTAAATATATATTTTTAAGCTTATTTTGGTCCTAAATATTTTATAAAATTCATACTGGTCCAAAATATTTCTATTGAGTTTCATTTTGATCTCAAACCGTTAAATATAGTCTTATCTCTCTCGTTTTAAGTTTAAATGTGACCATTTAAAGTTACAAGTTGCTTGTGACGAATGATTTCTCTATCCAAATAAGGTTGTTAGCAAATGAGGTCATATCAAGTTTTGAAAGTAACTATTTGTACTATTCTGAAAATCAGACCGGACCGATTGAATCGCGAACCGGCTAGTGGTCCGGTCCGAGTTGGCTATAAAACAACCCTAGCAAAGAACCAGTCAAAAATCGGCCTGAACCAGATAGTTTTAGGGTTGAACCGGTTCATGCTTTTTTGGATTAAAATGATGTTAGTTTAAAGGATTTTTTTTTCTTTTTAAGTTTAGACTTAAAATAATAAGCTATTTGGTAGTTTTTACTTCAATATTTAATATTTTATTCTTCTAATTTTCATTTTCTTATTCAATCAAGCTTAAATTTGAAAAAATTATATATTTTTAATATTTATTATTTTTTTTATTATATTAAATTAAATATATATATATATATATTTCTTTTTATTTAATTATTAACGGTTTGACCCCGGTTGGACCATTGAACCTTGAACCGCTACTTCGGGCGGTTGAATGGCCAGTCCAATTTTAAAAACCTTGACTATTTGTATCATGGTTAAATAAGCAAAAGTTGTTATATCTCTCTCATTTTAAGTTCGAATGTAACAGATTTAGAACTATATGTTTCTTTAATGAGTCATTCTTTTGTCGGTTAAAATCGTCAACAAAAAAGATCACATCGAGTCTTAAAGTGGGTTTGAGACCAATTTTTTGTAATTTTTTAGACCGTAAAACAAAAGACTCACTTTTAGGACTCGATTTGACTTTATTGATTGATGACATCAATTGAATAGAGAGAGATATGATCACCTTTAGAACCAATTTGAAGAATTATGAAAATATATAGGATCAATCTAAAACAAATGAAATATTTAAGACGAATTTGAAATCTACTCCATATATTTGGGATCAATTTTAGGTTCTGACAAAAAAAAGGCAAAACGTTCTGTTTTAACTTTTAATTGTGCATTTTGCAGAGATAGTATGACCTGGCATCATCTAAAGCCACAAGATGAGTCTAAAGGATAGGATTTAATAGAAGGAAGAGAAATAGAGAGAAGAGCAAATGGAGAGGATCCGTACCCGTATATTCACTTCCTTCGCGTCGCGTCTCTAACCTCGATTACTCACTCACTCATAGAACTCAGATCTCTCTATCTTGCAGCTATAAATCGTCTCGAAACAGGTACACACTGGTCCTCATGAACCGTTTATACTTGTAATTATAGTCCGATAAGCTGTTTTCTGTATTATAATTTTGTTTTACAACTTGGGAAATGCTGTTTTTGCTCAAGGGTTTCACTGGGTTTTCTTCATAACAACTTTTATGGTTCTACCTCTTCTAATTTTGCAATGAAGGGAAAAAGGTCTTGTCCTTTTTATTCTGTTTGTCTGACTAAATACTTTTAAGGTCTATTAATGTTGCTTTGTAGTGGCTGTTTTAGCTTCAAATTGGTTAGTTCGTTGTACTTAGATACTGATGAAATAAAGAAATTGCTTGTGATGCGTGAATTAGGGACTGAGCAACCCGTGTTTCAGTCATGCTATTACAAGTTGCAACTAACAAGCTTATTTTGATATGATTTTTTTTTTTTGGAAAAACAGAGTTTTGAAAATGCTGTCGTGACTAGTGAGAGAAAATTGCTTTGTGATTGCCCAAATTACTTGGGGAGCACTTTTGTTAGTATTTAACATTTGTGTTTGGAAAATCTTGAAAGAAAAGTAGTTTTGAATGTTAATTTATTAAAAATAACTTGTACTGGAAATGGTAGGTTGAAAAAGTTCTAAGTAATTATGATAAATAATAACTTTGAGGGGGGCGTATGAATGTCTTAATTTTTTTTTTTTTTTGGTTCAGCATATGACTGTCTTAATTTTCAAATGGTTGAAAATCCTATAATCCGGGTAGGGGGAAGACAAAAAAAAACTATCTAAGAAATTATCCAGAAAGATTTATCTATCAATAACTTTACAGTTGACATGTGCAAGGATAGATTACGTTGGTGTCAGTTGATCCATATAGCCGACCCCACCTAGTGGGAAAAGGCTTCGGTTATTGTTGTTGTTGGTTTCAGCATATGCTTTCAATGAGAACTTCAAATTTTACACTTCCTTCCCCAAAACAGAAAAACGGCTTTTGTTGTTACCTAGAAGAAACTTATTTAGAAGAAGTTAACTGTTCAAAAGGAGTACTTTTTTTTAAAAGGACTACTTTTCACCTGTCTGTACTTCAGCCTTTAATGAATACGATCTAGATCATCATTTGATACAGTGACAAAGCTACAGGATAGTTCACAAGTGTTCTTCAAGAATTTGTTTTTGCTTAAGGGGATTATTGCTTTGATCATTCATTTCTTTTTTTTTTTTTAATTTCATTTTTCTTATATGTAATTAGCTTTGTTCTGCAAAATAAAAGTGTTTGTGTGTGTGTATTCTAATCTGAGATGGCTGAAGGAGGTTGAGAAGCTAAATTTTACTTCACGTTACGTTTTGTTACCTATGGAACATTTTATTGGAAGGCATGTTGGACATTGGTGTTCCCACAACACACTGATGACAAGTATCAGACATGGATCCAAACACATTAGAATAAGTTTTTATTGTTATTTTTTGGTTCAAACTATTGCAGACATGGTTGACAGGAAAAATGGAAAATATAAAGAAGAAAAAACAGAAGAAAATAGGATAGGATTTGAGTGTGACTCAGATGACAACATATTGTAAATCTACAACTTTATGGTTTACAATACCATAAATATCTCTGTTTAATAATCTTCAAATATACAGATCTAGTTTTGAATCTTATAACAGATTCTTTGTTTCATCTTAAAACTTAACAGTACATAAACTACATATCATTGCTAATATATGTATATTTGTATGTGTGCCCTGCATCCACATGCACCATGATTTCCTATGTTTTCTGGAATTTGATATCTCAAGTCTCAACATGTCCATGTTATTTCCTGCTTCCAAGCTTCATAGTTCACTAATCACTTCTAAATTTTACTTATTGCCAATAACTTCTTCTGGTTTACATCGTGGTAAATTTCTCTGCAGATGGCAATGCAGGAAGCAAGCCCTGCCCCTACTCCTAGTGCTCAGGTTGTTGGCAATGCCTTTGTGGAGCAATATTACCACATTCTACATCAATCCCCAAACTTGGTGCACAGATTTTATCAGGATTCAAGTTTATTAAGCCGACCAGACAACAATGGTGTGATGAGAACAGTAACATCTATGCAAGTAAAATATACCAGACCATGCATTTTATTTTAAGTAGATATATATGATTAATGCTTCAGGATCTTCTCTCACATCATCTACATTTAATCAATTTGTTGCTTTGTCACTTGGATGCATTTCATATGCCCATTGAGCTGCATTGTGTTGGCCTATTTTGTGTTGAGTTTGTTGACCTTTTCAGTGCTTCTGGTACTTCTTGAAAGGACAACAACTGAGCATCCAATTTTTTTTTTCATCAGTTCTGTCATTTGATTGGGCTATTTCTTTTGTGAAGAGTGAAAATTTTTAGCCAAGCAACTTATGACTTATATAGAGCTTGGCTTATTAATATGCTCCTAGTATACTATAGTAGTTTTGTGATGTTTAATTCACTCAATTAGGATGAAATTTATATAATCATATTTCTTAGGAAGCCACCAATGATTAGGTTTGAGTTTCATTTTTAGTGTATGCTTTGAGAAATCAATTATCAACTACTAATTACAATGGAAATAACTGCTGAAGCAGGCAATAAACGAGAAAATTCTTTCCCTGAATTCTGAAGACTACACTGTGGAAATAAAAACTGCAGATGCTCAGGAATCACATGAGAAAGGTGTTATAGTTTTAGTTACTGGATGCTTGACCAAAAAGGATGATGTGAGAAGGGACTTCACACAGACATTCTTTCTTGCTCCACAAGATAAAGGCTACTATGTCTTAAATGATGTTTTCAGGTACATTGAGGATAATGACAATGTGCAGTTAAATTCTTCCCCCAGAACAATCACCAACGAAAATGCTAAGGCTACTCCTGCACCAGAAGCTGGTTAGTAGTAGCATGATTTTTCTCCATATATATATATACTAAATATCTGTGTGCTTTGCTTTAGATTTAAAATTAATAAAAGCTTCCTGCTTGTTTCTATCTAGAGGTCATACATACTCCTGAACTTCTTGGGGAAAACTCTGCAACTTCGGCAGAGAGAGAAAACCTTAATCATGTAGCTGAAGCTTTTGATCCTTTGGAAAATGAGGAAGAAAGATCAGTTATTGATGAAGAGATTGTTGAAGCCGCTACTGATCTAAGTCAGAATAATATTGTTCCAAGTCATGTGTCTACTCCAGCAGTCTCGGATGATATGTCTAGGAAATCATATGCATCAATTGTGAGTTCTTCTGCATAGACTTTCTTTTGTGGTATTCTGCCTTTTGCGTTCATTAATCTAATGATTTTCATTTTCATTAAGGTAATGAAAAGTAATGCAGCAACTGGTTCTGTCTATGTTCCTAGGGGAACAGTAAGAGCAGCACCTAAACATCCCAGCCAACAAGTACCAGCTATTGCCTCCAAATCTAATTCTAGAGCTGAGGCACTAGCTCCTAGAAGTGATACTGCTGCTGGAAGTAGCAATATTCAAGGAGAAGGTATCAATTGAAGCTTCTTGCCATTGGCCACTGCTGTTTTCTCTTATAGATCAATTAAATGAGAGTTAGATACACATTTTCTTTCTTTTAGGCAAATTTGTTTCATCTTATTGTGATTTTTGGGTAAAAATTAATAGTAACTGTTCGATATCGAAAAAAAAAAGAGAGCAAAGCAAACAATCGAGGTCATATATTACATGGCTTGATGATTAATTGACTTGCATTTTGTTCTTTGTAGCTGAAGGTCACTCCATATACGTAAGGAATTTGCCTTTTAATGCAACAGCTCAACAACTTGAGGAAGTGTTTAAGAAATTTGGTCCTATTAAGCATGATGGAATCCAAGTTAGAAGTAGTAAGGTCTGTGGATATTATTTTCTGCACTATCAAACAACCTAAGCTTGGTTTGTGGAAGACTTACATGTGCAATTTTTGTATATTTGACCTCTTGTAACAGGGATTCTGTTTCGGATTTGTCGAATTTGAAGAGTTGAGTTCCATGCAAAGTGCACTTGAGGTACAGGTTTTTTTGTGAAACTATCAAATTTATAGTTCTTGCTTGAGCGAAAACTCATCAACTGCTGTGTGTAATGATAGGAAAATGTGCTAAGAGAGAATCTAAGTATCTGTTAGTGAACATTTATAGTATTAACTGATTCAGTTTGATAGCATTGAGTGCTTTGTGGCCAGTGGTCGAGACTGCCATTGCTTTGTATTGATGGTATCATAAATTACTATATTTTAGCTTGTTAGGAATAGCTCTATGGTTGGTAGACATTCAAGATCTGAATTCATTGAACCCTTATATACATAATAAACGGTTATTACTGTCTTGTGGTACAACATTTTAACCTAAACCTGATGTTACTAAACATCTCTCAGATCTTTCTGGAATAGCCAGTTAAAAAATGCATATTCCCCTTTGTCGATAGGTTGGTGTTCCATATTCATTTGTGGGATAACGTCGCTGAGATTGTTTAGGGTGCGCTTTGGCAATAAAAGGTGTGAAAGAAGTAAAAAGAATAATATTCTTTCATTTATCTACTATCCCTATCATGCTAAAGTTGAATGAAACAAATAGAGAATTATTTTTACCATTTTTAGAAGCAAGATTAATGGGAAATAAGTCAACTTGATGTTAGTTTAACTACACTAATAACAGTGGTTCACACCTTTTCCATTTAATGATGGAATTACGTACAATCTTGATAGTAACCGCTGCAATCTGCAATACCAAATTGATATGTTCACCTATACACATACAACCGATTTTTTTAGAGGCAGGTCTAAAACATCAGGCTAGTTTTGATTATGTAATATGAAGCCAGGAGTGTCATGTGCCTTTCTTAATATGACAAGGCTACAGGGAGAGCATGCATATCTGTTAGGAACACTTAAATTGTTTCCATAAAGCAGTTTTAACTGCTCTACATTTTATTAAAATTTGGATAGGGTTCAGGTTGGTGATAACTTGTCTCCCGGGGATCTAGTTTGACATATCTGTTTACCATAGGCATAACCTGATATTGCTCTACAGAGACATCACTAGTTCAAACTTGTAAGATACCCTAATAAGGGTAGATATTCAAAGGGCTCTGTACATTGGGAAAACAAAAATCCTGGTTTTAGGCTTTTAGCAGTAATCTATGAGCATGTATATGATATCTGATGTTGTGTGTGAATTGAGTGCCACCCTCTTTCTACAAATAAAGGGAATTCCATATAGTTTGCTTTTAATGGGACTCGGACATTACTTGTTCCCTCCTTTTTGGGTAAGAGGTTCCTATTGATGACGTGAACCTAATAGATCATGAGCATGTTTCTTGTCTGTTATTGGTGTTGACTAAAGATTTATGATCGCTTGCATATACATATGGTCTTTGCAATTGACAGAGCAGTGACCGTGCAACATATGTAAAAAGCAATTGAAAAGCAAATATTCTTTTTGTAGCACGGAACCTTTATTAATTGAAATAAATGTTACTATGAAGATGGGGTTGGTTTAGTTTGTACCCTGACTGCATGACAAATAGGATCCTGGAAATTATCACTTCTGATTGTCTAATAGTATTTTTGTGATATCTTGGATTTTCTTATTTTTATGTAGCCTGATAAACCAATGGTGTAAATTCTTCAAATAATTAGTTCTTTACTGAATTTAAGGCTTCACCCATCACAATTGGGGACAGAGAAGCTGTCATCGAGGAAAAGAGAACTACTACTCGAGGTACTATAATGCATTTTCATTATCTTTCAAACACACACACACATATAATGGGAATTGAAACAAGGCTTATTACGCTTTCCCATTTCAAACTTAATCAGTTAGTGGTAGTAGCGGAAGAGGTAGGTATCCTTCAGGAAGAGGTGGGTTCCGAAATGAGAGTTTCAGGGGCCGTGGGAGATTTGGCGATCGGGGTTATGGCAGAAATGAATTCAGAAACCAAGGGGAGTTTTCAGTGCGACCGAGAGGTCCAGCTGGTCACAAAGAAGATGGCTTTAGGCGGATTGGTCAGAATGGAAGTGGGCGGGGCGGACGCCAAGGTGGGGCAAACCGCAACGCAGTGATGTCAACTTCTTCATGAGTATTGTGAAGAGAAACTGACCATTATTTAGGAAGTTCAGGTTTCTCACTTTAGTTAGTGCAATCATTCAATTAAAGATTAGTACTATAATTAGGTTTACACTGAGCAAGTAAATGAGCGTTTTGACTGTCATGTATTAATTTTTATATATTGAGTTTCTCTGTTTCTCCTCCATTTTGACTAAGCGTAAGCCACATTGAGTTTTTCACTCTAACAAGAATGATTTATACATGTTATGTTCAGAATCTCAATTTCCAGAAGGCTTGACCATAAATTTTTTTTTTTTTCTCTTTTCTTACAAACATGGGTTACTACTTACATATACTGCTTTAGTCGATGAACATATGTTGGACTTGAGCTGAAAGATAATTTAGGTAAATTGAGTTTATAGAATGAAAAAAATTGCAAATATCTCCCGACTCCCATCTATATCTCATTTGCATATATTCTCTTAAACTTTCAAGTATGATCTTTTTATAAATAATTTCTTAAACTATAAAAATCGGTAAATATTCTTTTCGGTTATGACCATTTTGCAAATAACACTTGCAATTATAAAAATTGACAAATGTTCCCTTATTGGTTATTGCAAATAACACTCATTAATAAATACTCTTATTGAATTATAAAAAATTAACAAATGTCTGTCATATTTTCTTATTTGTTTGTATTTAAATTCATTTGTCCATTTTTCAATCATGAAGTTTTGAAGTTAGACTCCAATTATTAAGTTAAAAGCAATGTCTTTTTTTTTGGCCTTGATTAAAAGCAATGTCTATTAAGAAACAACCTATTGATATACAAGTGATTTAGTTGTTGATGTTTTAAAGGGATATTAATCAATATTCATAATTTAAGAAAACTATTGACAAAAAGTCATAGTTGAATATGTAAGTAATTTATAAACTTCTATAGTTTAAGAAGATCTTTACAAATATGCCCAGATTAAAAAAGGAATTTACTATTTTTCTCAAAAAAATTATAAGACCAAATCAATTGTGAGAAAAACTCATAGGTGTAATTCCCTTAACATGCTTATCCTATATGTTTATGATAACATTGGCCTATCTATCTTTTATCTACCTAAAGAACCAATGGTTACCTTAATAGCAGTGGCAATAATGCTTTAGAAGTTCAATTTTCAGTCACATACTCACATTATTAGCAACTAACTCCAACAAACAAGATATACAGAAAAAGCATATTATCATGGATTCATCTTAATTTCTGCAAGTTGGATACAAGATTTGATGCAGCAAAAGCTGCAGAACCACCAACTACACACAGCAGAGCAACTAGAACCTGAAATCCCACCTCCCCAATGTTGTCCTCTGGAACCACATAAACACACAAAGGACCCAAAAGCAGTAAAAAAAGGCTGAGGGTAAAGAGTGAGCCTGGAGTTCCTGGATCTGTGGCTGCAGATAACACCCCTAGTTCTTCAGCTTTTGAGAGTAGTCCCAGTTTCTCTATGGTTGAAAGGGAAAACCCAAAACTCTCTGCTGCTGATAGCAACCCAGCTTTCTCTGCTTTGCTTAGCAGCTTCAGCTGCTCAAGTCTTGTCAGAAGCTTGATGGGAGGTGAGGATGTTGTGGAACTACTCCGAGGGCCTTTTTCGCCAAGTGGGAACACAGTTGAATTCTGCATTGTGTACTTGATTCAGTATCAGAAAGAAACTATCTCACAAAGATAGAAATTTAAGTTCAGTTCCTTATACAAGTAACTTGATGAGTTTAGTCCATTTTCTAAATCATTTATCACAGCCGAGTGAAGGATTATTGTAACTTTGGATTGTACTAATCAAATAAAAAAAAAGGGGTCAAACAAATTACAGTTTCCCTGACATGAATCTCCTGGAAGAACATAATGTAATATATATATATATATATAGATTGAATTGTCAATCCACCTAAACCTAGAATGAACAATTCCCACACAGCCATATGTAATTGAGTAATTCTTACAACATAACACACATTTTGTTCAACAATTAACTTCACAATGTAATTATCCCCCTTCATTTCGATATCAGAGGAGGGTAAAATGGGTAAAAACTTTAGGCAAATCAGAGTGGTCGCATCCCATAGCACTAGTAATTTTCAGTAAATGTAAAAATGCAGATGGAGTACACAGACACAGACCTTTCTAGAGGCTAGGGTTCTAGAAACTGAGGGAAGGGGTTTCTGAGAAGCCATGGATTTGACGAGGAAAGGCGAGAAAGCAGCATGGTTGGTCCAGCGAGAGGAAGAGATGAAAAGTAAACCTCTGTTGCTGCTACAAATTGATGGTGTAATGGCCTCCATAGCCATAATAATAAGCTTTTTCCCCTCTTTGATTTCTTCCTCAGAACGAAGCGAGACTAATGAAGAAGAAGGTTCTTGCGAACTGTGTGGATGTGGATGATTGGGGATGATGCATAAAGAAGAAGATGATCGTGGATTGGCTTTCCATTGTTTAGATGTCTACGTGGCATAATATGGCTCATGCTCTTTTCATTTTGTTTTCCACTTCACCATCAGAATCATCTTTTTAAAAATATTTTAGGTGATAAATTGTGGTTGAACTCTCAAATCTTTTTTTATTTTTTATTTTGGGTAAATTACATTTTGGTACCCTGTGGTTTGATCCTATTTCACTTTGGTACCCTGTGGTTTGAAACTTGACACTCTGGTACCCTGTGGTATTCTCCATTAACACTTTGGTACCCTTTGGGGTTATTTTGTAATTTTAACCATAACAAATTTTACAAAAATTACATATTGACCCCAAAAATTTTTCAAAAATTACAAATAGGTCCCTGGATACNACATAAAAAAAAAAAAATCATTATTATAAACGTACCCGTAATGATACATAGCAAAGAACGTTAGACATCTTAAACAACTTCCCTAATTATTAGTATTAGTAGTGGATGAATCATTTTTGTGAGATATTACTATCTTAACACTTGACCTTGATCAAACTTAGTTGGGGAAGGAATAATTCCAACATTTGATAATGATTGTCCCAAACTCTTTTTAAAAGTCATTGTAAATGAAAAAACCAATACAATTGAAATGTAACTTTGAATCAGAATACGGGATTAGTAGTCGAGCAATTTTTTGACTTCTTTATATTCTAATAAATTTTTGGCCAAAGTCCTATTTTGGTCCCTCAATTATGCTCAGTATTTCAAATTGGTCCCTCAGTTATTTTTCGTTCAATATTGGTCCTCTAGTTATGCAAAACTTGACAAAGTTGGTTCCTCTAACGGTTTCCATCCATTTTTCCGTTAAAAAAAGACAAAATTGATTTTTAACTCCAAAAAGTTTAATTTTTTACATTAAGGACGTTTTCCTCTATAATAGAACCAAAATGTAAAAAAGAATAAATAATTTGGGGTTTTAGTTTATTTTACACCAAACCCCTCCCTCTCTCTCACTCAAACCCTTCACTTTCCCTTCCATCTTCGTCTTCTGGAGCGTTACCATATTCCGCAGCCGCATCACGCCATGGCCGTCGCCGGCGCTTCGACTTCCTGCTACTGCCGCCATCGGCGTCCGTCGTACGAGGCCAGATTATCCGTCCCTTAAATTACTTGTCCGCCGGCGGCCGCAATCCGCCGGATTATGCGATCTGCTCATCGGAATCGGGAAACAGCGATTGCCGAGCACAGGTGGAGCCGCAAAAGATGAATCTGCGTGAGGATCGTGTGCGGTGATTTTTTTAATCTGCGTCTTGCACGATTCGACAAATTGGTACAGAACGTGATTGTGTGGTGAATGGAGACAACAATGAGAGGTCGTAGCCAAATTGAAAAGTGCACAGACTTAGTGATTGGAATGGGACGTGATGAAGAATACGTGATATCTTCTGCAATATTGCGCATCAGCTGAGACATCTGTTAAGATCATGGGAGGAGAAGACGAAGATGGAAAGGAAAGTGAAGGGTTTGAGTGAGAGAGAGAGGGGTTTGGGGTAAAATAAACTAAAAGCACAATTATTTATTCTTTCTTACATTTTGGTTCTATTATAGAGGAAAACGTCCTTAATGTAAAAAAATTAAACTTTTTTGAGTTAAAAATCAATTTTATCTTTTTTTTAACGAAAAAATGGATGAAAACCGTTAGAGGGACCAACTTTGTCAAGTTTTGCATAACTAGGGAACCAATATGGAACGAAAAATAACTGGGGGACCAATTTGAAACACTGAGCATAACTGAGGGACCAAAATAGGACTTTGGCCTAAATTTTTTTAATATATATATTTCTTTTTTTTTTTCGTAAAAGATGAAATTCATTGCAGAGAAAAAAGTTGAGTACAGACAGGCCACAATACAAGGATAAACATTACAAACAATAGGAGATAACAGAGAGGGCAAAACATAGCCAAAACTACTAAAACAGGACACAATACAACACAGAAAAACTGAAAAACAGCAAGAATAGTTATCCAACTCCAATCCGTCTAGGGTAAGTTCTTCCATCCATATCATCATGCAAAGCCAAAAAGAGGAAGGAAGGAATGGCATCGAAGATCTTGTAATCATTTCTGTCAGCAAGAGACATCTTTGCCATTGAATCTGCACACATATTGCCCTCTCTATGAATGTGTGTGATGCTAGAAAGCAACACAGTGAGGTCTAACCTGCAAGCGATGATAAGAGGGTAGAGATGGTGACTGGAAGACAGATTATGATCCAAAATAAGCATGACAGCAAGCTCAGAGTCAGATTCAACTAAGACATTATAAATCCCTTTGCTTTTACATAAAGATAAACCAAGTTTAATGCCCAAAATTTCAGCAATGAGGGAGCTACCAAAACCCAGTTGCCCAAGTGATCTCTAATAAGGCCACCCGTGGCAGCCAAGTTGGAAGTAGGATTAAAAGCGCCATCAGTGTTTAATTTGAACTTATTGGGTGGAGGTGGAGTCCAACCAATGTAGCAGATATGAGCAGTTTGGGCATGTTTATATCTAGAGTCCAAGAAGAAGAATTCTTGAGCTTTAGAAATGGCAAGTTTGGAAGTGATGATGGGGGAGAAAGTTTGAGATTCGAAAATCTTTTTGTTTGTGGCAATCCAATGAAGAGAACCCCTTAGGAATATGGTGGTTGGAGGTGATTTTGCAAGTGGCATTGATCTTAAGCCAAGACATGAAAGGGATGGCTGGTGTATGTTTAAAGGGCAGAATCTGATAACATGTTCTATGGTTTCATTGTGCCTACCACATAGAGGACAAAGGGCTTGGATTGGAACACCTCGATTGCATAAGATATAAGAAACAGAGAGACCATTATGGCTGATTTTCCAAATGAAAAATTTAATTCTGATGTGACAGTGAAGTTTCACAAAATAAAATTTTATGCATAATTAATCTATAATTGTGGAAGTTAAAAACAAATTACATAGTTCTTTGTAGGCCACTTATGCATGGTGGTCTCCAATCGAAATTCTCTCTACAATCATGTTAATAAATTAAGGCTTACATGTAATAAAAAATGATGAGTTAGATTTTATTTTTGCCATGTGGACTTAGTAAAATGCCACATAGACATTTAGCTAAGAGAGTTTTTTTTTTTTGGACTGAAGCTAAGAGAGTTTTAACAGTGTTAGTAATCAAGGGTTCTTCTACAAATTTTTATGCAGTATAAGGGTTGAGTTAGAAAAATTAAAATTATAAAGACCGAGTTACAAATTTTACAAAACTAGAGGGACCAAAGTTTTATTTTAACCAAAGAAAAATGAGGGGTGCACGAAGTACGTGTCTTGTGAAGAAAATAAAGCCCCATGAAAATAGAAATTACATCAAATCATCTCTAAAACCCTGAACCCTAGCCACCCCCACTTCTTTAACTTTCTCGCTTTGATCAATGGCGGGCTCTGTGTTTTCGATTCAGTACCTCAAAGATTTCTTGAACTCTCAAATTCATGATGAGGAGAAAAGGGCCTTCAACGTGGTAAATTCTCTTTATCCCTTCATTTACTCGTTTATTTTCGGGTCCGTCCAATCGCATTATTTCCCTTCAATTCCTTGTAATGCCTTTGATTTTATTTTAGTATAAGATGAATTGGTGCGCAATGCAATTGACATGATCTATCATCAGACTGACTCTTTTAATTCCATAGCTGATGCTCTATTTTCCTGTAAAACAGAATTTTTTTTTAAAAAAAAAGCGTTTATGATACTTGAACTGAAATGTGGTTCGCGATAATACTTGAAATGTTTCTTAGTTGTAGCGTTTGCATCGTGATCAATTTATCACCTAGGGGTTGCCCCTTTTTATTCCAAACCATTAGAGTAGCTTGAGCCTTGATGATCAGCTTGTGGCTTGTACCCTAATTAATGCTTTCGTGAGCCACTAAATACATCTGAGGAGCAGTTTCAGTTCTTAATAATCTAAGATCTCGATTAATTTCTTTTTTAAACAAATTTCTGTTTCTGTTTTCTTGATGTTGTGGATCCATTTGGATTGTGAGGCATTGGTTGATTGCTCTCCTGCTGGCCCATGATAGAATAATTGAAGTCTTGCATAATGGTCTCGTGTATCCATACTTGTATAGATGTTTCTTTGAATGATTTCAATGATTTTTTTGTGGAAAATCCATGCCAGCTTGTCAATATTAAGCTATCCTTTGAAAACACGTCTTATTCTCGAAAGTTCGCAAACCTACATGCCTATGTTTCCTTGTACAGCAGTGGGGATGGCCTACCCCT
Source organism: Chamaecrista fasciculata (assembly GCA_003254925.1). Taxonomy (NCBI): domain Eukaryota; kingdom Viridiplantae; phylum Streptophyta; class Magnoliopsida; order Fabales; family Fabaceae; genus Chamaecrista; species Chamaecrista fasciculata. The sequence goes on from QANZ01017774.1 coordinate 142,664, forward strand.
GTGGTAATTTAGCTAGTCAATTTGGTTGTGTCTTGTTATGTTTCTGTGCTGAGAAGGTTGATTCAAAAGCTTGTTGCCAGCATTCAATGTCATTTGCCATTAGCGTAACTTTGGAACCCTGAGCTTGGCTTCCTTTTGTGGACCATGTTATGGATTGTGGCTACTTTTGGTTAGAAACCTTTTTAAAGAACGCTCATTATTAGTGGTTACTTTAAGAAGTTACAACATAGCCATTTGAACCTCAGAATATTTCTCATCAATGGTTGGGAAATAGGCTTCATAAATTTAATTACGTGGATAATAGCAATTAGAGTGTGGAATAACAAGATGAACAACTTATTGGTTGATAGGATTGCCTCTGTAATTGTCTTTGTTTTGATGATGAGCCTTGTTTAGACTTTAGAGTAACTGCTTTAGCCAGTCACTGATTTATGGCACAAATGGTATTGGAGAAGTGATGAGCTATTGGGTTTTTACTTTTTATTACTGTAATTTTACATTGCACTCATTTCTCCCTGTCAATTTGTGTGTATAATACATATAGGAGCTTCATTTAGTTAGAGTGAATGAGAGCGTTATTTATTTATATAGTTAATCCTTTTGCAGAAATTGTTGCGTGCTGCTGGATTGTTTGGAGGATCGGTACTCCTTATGAGGAATTATGGCGATCTTATGGCACCTTGAAAGAACAAGAAGGCTCCACTTCAACAGGAATTGGTAATTTCTCTTTCAAGTGTTGGTCTTTTTGTAAGAAATGAGTTTGCAGTTTCCTGTGTCCATGGGTTATGTTGATATTCAGAGACTTTCCAAATTGTGTGTATGCATTTGGACACTTAGTTTTTGTGCCCATATGTTTTGGATATAAAAGTACTGCTTGCTTTATGCGCCTAACCATTGGTGTCGTTTTGGTTGTGCAATACACATTTAAGCTAATGGCATAGTTGACAAACTTTCATGGGGCCATTTTTTGGTTTGGAACATGAGGACTGAATTATAAATTTTTATTTGGTACAAGAGTGTAAAAAAATTATTCTTACCATTGTTGCATGAGAGTATGTTTGAGAAAAAGTTATTCTTGGTACATAAAAGGGGGCTAAGCCCCAAAAATTTGTGGTATTTATGTTGTACCAACTACTCTATAGTAGATTTTAAGTAAGAACTATTTGTTTGTCAAAATAAAAACGAAGAGGAACATTTAGGATTAGCATTTTTTTTTTCTAATTTTCCTAAGGTTGCTATTACCCTTTACTATTTTCATTGTTGTTATTGTTGCCGATACCTTCAACTTCACTTCCACTGTAAACTACCAACTATTATTATTAACAGTTTTTGGATTAAAAATAAAAAATATAAGTAACTTCATTTTCAAAATATTATTAAGGGTATATATAAATGACATGTTTTTAATAAAATACTTTGGAAATAATGTGTGTGTCTACAATAAACCTTTTATAGGATAAAAGATTAAAAATCACCTTGATTTTTGGTAAAGTATTATTATCCTTAAAAAGAGAAATAAACCTTTTGTGGTGAGTAGCTTAATATATTAAATTTTTAAATTTTTTTTTTTAATATAATTATTTTTATTATAAATATGTGATGCTGTTGGCCGAAAAAAAAATGTGATGCTAAAAAAAAA